>JBAMBL010002655.1:0-121676 GCA_037043405.1 Drosophila subquinaria
TGATGCTGACTGGTTGAAATCAGATTGCTTACCATAGGGTAACAGAGGTGTATTTAACAGAGGTGCACGCCTGCCTATTAAGCTATCGTTATCGCTTTGCGTTATTGTTAAATCGATAACAGTGTTGGACAAAAATTTTAATTAACAGCACTGTTTGCGGACTTAGGCATGGCCCGCGAAATTTAAATGTGAATTTGAATTTAACAATTACTGAGCAATAAAATATAAATTTAATAAAAACAAATATATTATAAATTAGATAAAATGGAGATCGTTATAAATGAAAGTGGGAAAATTAATTCAAAATCGTCGGAAACCAGCCGTTCCATGACCTGGACAAGGAGAAGTATAAGGTTGAGCATCAGTTGAAGAAGGATGTTGGATAGCTGAGCTCTTGAACTTCTACACCGTAGGCATCTACAGTGGTCCACTCAAAACTATTGCTGTTCATCTATTGATTGACTCGCAACTTTCTGAAGCATCTATGGTTGCTAAAAAAGAAACTCTTTAGCTACCAGCAAATACTTGATTAATTGAGTTCAACTGATATTCGTATATGTAAATTTTAAAGTCGTTAGGTAGTAAAAGATTCATAACATTACCTCCAATTTTTAATTTTGCTCCAAGCTTTGACATTCAGCACTTCCGTCTTGCTTACGTATCGCGACTCTAGCATCTGAAATGCATGCGCCCCTCGAACCTTTTCATAGCACGTAGCTCCAATCATACAAAATAAGAAAAAAAAATACACCAAAATATTTTTGGCAATAAAGAAAACCCCATAATTTTAAATTTTGTATCTTTTAAATTAGATTTCTCATTGAAGGAAGTAAAAAAAAAAAAAAGAACCGAAAACGAAAACAACTAACAGAAGACACGCAAAATGTTTTCGAGCCGCTTTTCGGAAACATGCACGCAACGAGTAATTTTCTAAAACTCTGGGACGTATTTATTTCTCACAAGAGGCCGCCGCAGCTTCAGCAACAACATACTCTTGTTGTCTTGTGGGTCAAGTTCAGTGTCCAAATCCTCCATAGCTTCCCAAGCCAAAATGGTGGGCACTAGCAGCAAGAGGAAGAACAAGAGTAAGAGCACCACCACAGCCAGAGCCACAGTCACAGACAGACGAGGAAGATGCACAGCATGAAAATTAAGAAAAAGTGATGCGTAATTACAGTCATTCTCTTTCACTGCAGCAAACGGGCGATTCCGTAGCGTCCCGACCAGAGTCGAGCTTAAAGCCAATGCCGGGCTCTGACTGTTGCTCTGACTATTGCTGTAGCTGTTGCTCTGGCTGTGGACCACTCGAGTATGTTGCATGCAACAGACGCGGTTTTTGGACGGCCATGGCCGCCGCTGCCGGTAGAAACAATCAGTTTGAAGTTCGTTCGCATAATTATGGGCAATTTTCAAAGAACATGCGTTCCGATGAACATCTCTTTCTCTCTCCTGTTGTTCCTGGTCGCATTAAAAGTATCGTCAGCCGGGACAGCAGAGAAACCTTTGCCTCGGCTTCAACATTATCGTGCGCTCCATTTCTGCGCCCCATACGCAATCCATAAGATACATTTCTGTTTTGCATTTGTTTCGCCAGATTTGAAAATTACAGGTTGTCCTTGTTGCTGCGGCTCGTCACTGGACAGGATGCAGCACAGATTTTAAGCACTGCTGAAGCTCTTGCTAGTTTTGATTTTCGTTTATTTCATTTTGTTTTATTTTATTTTATTTTTATCTTTTAGGCTGTTTTTGTGCTGTCAGTTTGTCACTGTAATGGGGTGCAATGAGTCTTGCTTACAAGGACTCAACCTGTTGCCGCTCTAGACGCCTTCGGGTAACTGTTTAATACGTCGACTTTATTCCTGCTATCCCACAATAACTCATAACGGCATTTACAATGTGCAATGTGGCACGGGGAACAAGTGCAGCCAGGACGAGAACCTGCGCAGGACCCTTGTGGCATTTCATAAATATTCAAAATGCGAAACATAACAAGCTGCATCCTGTAGCTGTGTATCTTTCGTTTCCCTTATGAAATTCCTAGAACGCCCCACATTTGTTTTGGGTTTAGTTTTGGCTTTTGGACAGTTTGTTTGTCTTGGCTAGCGGGCATTTTGCATAAATTCGGCTGTTTTCACGGTTGCATGCAGCGCAGAGAAAAGGTAAATGGCCAGCAACTAAGGCTTGCAACTTGCCACAAGACTGAGCTCTTGCATAACTCGGAGCCTTTCTTAATTTTAAATTTGTGTATACTTATCAAGCAGTACTAAAATTAAGTTCGAAAGAACTCGATTTGAGTACATTAATACTTTAAATGTATACTTGATATAAGTACGAATTACTGATTCTTTATCAGTATTTAGATAAATCTTACGAATCTTACGAATCTTGAATCAAGTAAAACTTTAAGGGCCGTTTTTGCAATGTACATACACAGAAAAAAAAAGCCGTTCTAAAATCAAGCCTAAAATACTTAATTTAAGCCTGCATTTTTTAAGTATGTTTCCAGGATTAAGCTGAACAATCAAGTCTATATCGGGATTAAAATTGAAAATAAGCCCAAATTACTTGAAAAAAGTTAAAAAAAACTTTTTGTTTTTGGATTTGTTTTAAGAATTTTTAGGATTGAATTCGGGATTGAAAAAATCAAGTATTTCATACTTGGTTTAAGTAAATCCGAGATTACCCCACTTCTGACATCGTTTCGGATTGAATTCGGGCTAAATATCCCGGATTTTTTTTTCTGTGTATAAACTGTATCTAAGATATAAATTTAAAATTTGAAAGTAATTTCTATACATTTTACATAAAAATATATTTTCAATAGTTATCAAACACCTTATTTAGACATTGAAAAAACGGGCCTAAAATTACTAGAAATTAATACCAAAACTTTTAACATAAGTTCGAAACTCGGCTTCAACTCACTCATGAAGTTTTTTAAATCTTAAATCAAGTTCGTTAATACATATATCTCTTTTACGTGCGCTGGTTTAGAATTTCCAAATGGTTCTGGCTTGCCTGTTATGAGCTGCACTTAGAAATTAAGACTATATTTAGCTAGATAGCTTCTGTAGATAGTCTTCACTTACTTTCACACAAACTAAAAGCTTTTTAACACCCACGCCGATGATTTAGATTGTTTTATTAAGTAGCGTGAGGTGTTGCTTGATAATCATAATAATTATTTTAAAAATATTTTATACATATAAATCAAGATTACACAATTTTTATTAAGTCTGCAGTATGCTTAAATTAAGCACCAGTTCATATGTTTTTTTTACTCATTTCCAGCATTAAATGGACTTGAATCAAGTACAAATTGTACTAAAATCATAAATTGTTTTGAAGTGATTTTAAAAAAAGTTTAAAAATACTAAAATACGTTTATTTCGTGCTTTTAATATCGTACTTGAAGTAAGATTGAAGAAGGACTTGACTTTCATAATTTCAATCTAAGTGAGAAATCAAATTCGAAATGTGGCGCTTTTAGTACTAAATACTCAATGTTTTCCCTCAGTGTATGTATATGCAATACATGAACATATTATTTGTGTGTATTAATTACAAAAACAGCAGCAGTATTATATTTAAATGTTATATATTTAATTCAATACTTTTTTTATGCAACTTCCTGCGCCGCACAGTGTAAGATTTTGCCAATCTAGGGGGACTTTAAGCAAAAAACAAAATATTTTTAAGGTCAATGAGCTTTTAGAAGCCAATTTAAAAATGTTCAAATGTTACGAAAACAAGCAAAAAAAAAAACAAAAAATTTTTGTTCAGAAAATAACGGTTCTTAAACCGGTGCATTTAAAATGCATGCAAAACTGCATCGGATAACGAGCTACAGTTGACAATGTTTAGTCTTTTCAATTGGATCGTGTGGTCACTGTGAGCAGTCAAATTTATTTTTCCTATAATTTTTGGATCATTATTGATTTTTAGCGATAAAAAGGTACTTTAAAGGTGGACTGGAAAATTTTTATTATTTGTTGGAAATAAGTGCCAAAAAGTAAGAAAATTTTTAACAATATTCAATTTTTGATAGAAAAAAACTAACAAGATTCAATCACATTCAAATCAACCAAAACATACATCGTTTGCAGAAAGTCATTCTGAATCAGGATCAGAAATAAAATTTTGCCCATATTTTGCCCTGAGGACTTCAATTTAGCAATGAGTAAAATAAGACGCGCAGAATTTTTCGAGGTTTGGTCAAGTACAGTAAGAGCCGTTAGGCTTAACTCACTCTTAGAGCACGCAGTGATGATTTTTTGCAATGATATTAATAATAATAAGTTAAAAATGCACTTATCAAACATGTGCCATGAATTTGAGTCTAGGTAGAGTAAATCTAGGAGAGATATATCCTGATTTATGACCAATTATGCAAGTTGGCTTCAGGGCACAATAAAAGGTGTTGATTATAAGATTGATGTCCCGCCTTGAACCTCAAACCGTCAATTTATTATTTTATTGGTCAATCTAGTGAAGAAAGTTAAGATTTAAGTTCAGATTTTGATTAAATTTGCAAAAAATAATTTCGCCCAGCCATTTTATCAACTTTATGTTGTTTTTTTTTAATTTAAAAAATTGTGAAAAATATGAAAACATTTTTTTTTTCTCAATAAATATATTATCTTTAAAACAAAACAATTTTTTTATTTATTCGGCCAATAATTTTGAAGTTACAAGCAAAAGCATGAGCCTATACAAAAAATAATCAATTTAAAAAAAAAAAAAATTTTTTTTTATTATTAATTTTAAAAAAATAGTTTTTAATTGACTAAAATTATAACAAAAAATACTAACCTGATACTTTTTTGATAAAAAATTTTGTGTTTTTTTTATTGCGGGTTGTGTGCTAAAAAAATGAAAAATGTATGCTTTTTTCGTATTTTACGCCCTTTAAAGTGCCACGCCCACTTAAACTTTTAGTCCAAAAATTTCTTTGGGGGTATTCACGCATTCACTCCAAATTTCAAGTCGATAGCTTTAAAATTACGACTGCTATTGAATAAAGTCCCCCTAGATTGGCAAAATCTTACACTGTGCGCCGGCAGCAAACTGATTTCTGAATCCATCGACTTCCTGTTCAGACAAAAATGAACTGAAATGATTTTTACTTTCCGACGGCAATGGAACACTACATATAGCTGAGCATAAAGATATATACAATATTTTAGTTTTACTTTGTGTTTGGCATTTTTATAGCCAAGCGTTGCGTCTAACTTGGCGCTCAATAATAATTTCATAATTATGGGTTATCTGGCAGTCGCATTCGTAAATAAAAAGCCAAACGGCAAAAGCGGCTAAATATGAAACCAAAACAAGCGCACAAAACTTTATCACTGGATTTGTTGCCGTTGTTGCTGTTGTTGCCGTTGGTAGTGTTGTTGCTGTTGCTGTGATTCTTGCAGCGTAGCCGAGATTGATTGTCGCTAATGGGCGTGATGTGGCTACGGCTCGAGCAGTTCTAGCGAAAAGCCCTCTACACAGAACGCAGACAAACAGTCAGCTACAGACATAAATACAGATACAGATGCAGCTACAGATACAGCTACAGTTACAGATACAGATAGAGATGGGGACAGGTAAAGGTAATTGTTTTAATTGCCACTGAGTCGGTCGGCCGAAAGTAGATCACGCGGCATTAGAAACTGCGGCCAGTTATAGAGGAAGTCGCCGTAGACATCGACATCGACATCGTCAGCAATTAATTGTGACCTTGACCATACAAAAAAACACATACACACATGTATGATTGGAGCTGGAGCTGCGCCTAACGCTTAACGGTATTTAGAGCTGCGGCTTAGACACAAATTAGCCAAACATTTTGGCCGAGTTTAGCTCGAGCGGCGAGCGCGCCAAAAGGCAAACTTGCAGTCATCATCATCATAAAGACCAAAAAAACGAAAGGATGCCGACAAGTGAAAGAGGACCTGAACCTGGACTGCAGTCTCTGGAGCACTCATCACGCCGTGATTCGCCAGATGATGGATTGCGTTCACTTTTGATGTATCTGCCACTTTCAGCTCACAATTTAATGCCCCACGTCCATGGGGCGCTGCCTAATTGTTCCACTGTGCTGCTCCTCTTTCTATCTCTCTGTCCCATCCACCTTCCCTCTGTCTAGTATGCATCATTTCCATTTCCGTTAAGGCCGCCGGGCAGTTGTCGCGGCTTCATCCATATCCCCATCCCCATCCCCATTTCCATTCCCCTCTTTACTCCCTGCTGTGGCCATCGTCATTTGCGGCTTGTATTTGATATTAACTCGCTATGAACAGCAAAATCAAAAGTTAACAAAACTTTCGTTGATTTTTGCCTTCTTTTCGCCGACGGCAACAACAACGCGCCGCAGTTTGAGCATATCCTGCGCTCGCGGGGCATCCTTGGCTTGGTCAAACATAATTGGCGTCTGGAGGCGTGTCCCTCTGTGGCCCCGACGACTACAGACTTGTGTCTAACATGCGCCAGGCCTGGATGTGGATTCGGATGTGGATGTGCTCTTTGAGCTGCTGGTCAGAGGGCGTGTGTTCCTTATAAAGCCCAAGCCGTTGAAAAGGGACATGCGCTCTGGGCAGTCTTTGGGCTGTGGGCCTGAAACACACCTAGGCCAATAACGGTATTAGATGTGAGTGTGCGTGTTTAATTGCATGTTTTCAGATATCGTTGTTGAGTTTTTCAAAGGAATTCGCCAGCAAAAGGAATGTTAAATGCGTCATGCTATAAGCCAAGACTTTAGATGTCCAAAAGTCTTATCATAATGAAACATGCAAGGAAAGCTTTTTAATTTTCAACTCTCTTACTCTCTTGCTTAAAATATTACTCAAACGATTTCCTCTACCAAAAAGGTGTAAGAAACACCAAAATTTAATTTTCACCGTAGTTCACTAATGAGCATGGTCAAGACAAAGACAGAGAACGTTAAGATCGTCGCATGGGCAAGTATACACATATATACAAACAAACCATTAACCCAAAATTTTAGACCTGTCAAAATTCATCAATGAATCGTGGACAGAAAAGTTGTCTCTTTTGTTTTGTCGGTTGACCCCAGCGCTTGTGAGTCCAGTTAGAAATACACAATTAATTAAGAAGAGTTCGTACGATCGTGTGAGGCGACAGAGCATCCAAAATATCTGGAGGCCACATCAATCCCGTCCGGGATTTCCTCAGGATTAGCTAGAAATTTACAATGAATTGGGGAGAATGCTTTATAATGTCGTAAAAATATATTTTACGAAAGCACATATTTATCAGACTGCTCTTCACAAGTTCCACATATTTTTCACAATTCAAAGGAAGCCACTTTTAGTATATCATAATGCCAAAGCTCAAGGCAAGTTGGCAGCTCGTTGTCTTTATGAAGAATACTTGCTTAATTGGGCAGGTGCTAGTATCGTGAAAATTTTACACATTTCATTAAATATACACAAGACTTAAAATATGAGTAATAAACATGTTAAAAAATATAATAATAAATATGTAAAGCTGAGGTGAAAATACAAATATATTGTTGGAGTTAGTTAGTGTAATAAAGTAATCTGCTTGTCAGAGAGGCAATAAAATGATTAAGCCATTGCGAAAGAGATTACTTGTGATACCATTTCACTTGACTTCAACCCAATGAGTGTTATATTTTCTGTATTCTCTTTTTTTATTCGTAGCCACTTCATGATACGAGTATTCACCTATTCGCAACTCACCCGCGGCCATCTTCACCGGTTGACTCCGTCGGTTTCTTCTGTCGTTTTTATTCTTTTCTTTTTTTTTCATCTTTTACCTTTGACAAATGATTGGCAAGCTGGAGCTAGTGCATTGGCCAGGCCAGGAGAGTTGGCAAGACGAAGACGGCAGCAAAAACTCATCAATTAAAAGTGCTAATGGCTATAATAATGATATGTTAATATCACTCGTAGCTATAACTATTCTGCTTTTGTTTTTGCGCTCAGCTAACTGCGTTTTCGTTCAGTTAGCCCGGCCAAAAGGTAACACAAAAGCCCCAAATGCTGCTAAGAACAAAAAAAGCGGAACTCCAATCACACGTCCAAGACCAAGACTAAGCTGAAGTTGAAGTTGATGTTGAAGACGTAGTCATAGCCCTAAGAATGTTGCATGATTAATTATGCTTTGGCGACTTTTCGGCGCTCTTTGCGAAATGCGTAGAGAAAACGTAGCCACAAACATAATACATTTATAAGCATTTCGCATTTGGTTCATTAGCGCATTTCTTTATCTGAAATAAAAATGAAAAAAAAAATTAAAAAAATAACCAACCAACCATCCGACCGATCGGTGGCCAAAACAGCTCTCGATATGTGTCATATTAATTAAGTTTTTTGTGGAACAACCGTTGCGGATGTGATGCAAGTCAAACTCATGACTTGGCCATAGAAAGTGCTCCGTTGGTTTACAGCAGGTGCTCAAGCATTTCTTATAAGTAGGTAAATATGTATACAAGAGAGTCAAGCTAAGGTCTTTACCAAAAGAGTTTTATTTATTTAACTAAGATTGACTTCTATTTATCTATACATGGTGCAAAGTTAGTAATTAATTTTACCCTTTTTCTGATAATTTGTATTTATTTTAAATATCACTTCAATTAGAATTGCAAGTCGGAAGGTCGGAAAGTTATTATGACGATAGACAATGTCTGATATAACGTATGCGGAATGAAATACGAACAAAATTGAACATGTTCTCAACAAGTTCCCATAATCGACAGCGCAAAACTAAACTCACTATAATTAATGGTACTATTTTAGCATGCATAACAACAAAAATTAGCTTTCTAGATAATGCACAGTCGCGGTAATGTCTCTGAGCACAGCAGAGCGCCAAAAATTTATTTGCACATATTGGGCAAAAAACCCATCTTAGCCGAAAAATTAAATTTTTTATTACTTATCTGCTATGGGCTTCAAGAAAACTTTTATTTATAAGATAATTTCGGATGTTCAGAATGCTAAAAAAAATGGATAGAGCTCCTGGATCCAGAAAAAAATGTCCATTATAGCAGTCTTAAGTTAGAGCCAAATAAAAGGCTGAAATTGTGGGTCGCATATAAATCGAATCGTGCGTTTGCCAAAAAATACAATGTGAGCGACAAAACGGTAAAAAAGTATTTAAGAGACATGGGAGAGATGAAATTTTCTAAAAAAACCGTTCCTAAAGTCACATAAGTACAGAGAGAGACAATTAAACTTCGGCTGCGTGCGCTTTCTAGAAATTTGTTTTCTGCAAACTGTTCAAGGGTTTGCATAATGGATAATGAGACGTATTTCACAGTGGAGGGTCATGAGTGGACTCCGAAATATTACTTAAGGCTTCCTAATACTTAAACACCCGAAAATGTCACTCAAATAACATAAACAAAGGTTTTATTGTGACTGGACATGAACGGGCGAGGAATCAGCCATCCTGTCTTTTTTAAGGCAGGATTGGCATTGAATTCGCAAAATTACAAGGACAATTTCTTCCGGCGCTTAAAAAATTTATTGATAAGTATTATGCGAATGATAATTCGGTGTTTTTCCCGACTTAGCATCTGCTCATTATGCTAGAACAACTCTAAAGGCTCTTGACCACTTAATCACTGAGTTGCCTGCCTAAGCTGCAAAACCCACCAAATGTGCCTTAGTTAAATCCCATGGAAAAGTTTTGGTCAGATTTGAAAATAAATGTTTGGAGTAAGGAATATAAGATCCCATAAAAAAAACCTCTTTACGAGGTAAAAGTCTAGTGACGAAAACATTTTCATGCCCCAAAATTTCTGATATCCAATTTTGTGACGAATAATATTAAGTTTTACATATAAATTATTTAAAACAACATTTTGGCACTCGGCACATTGCGCTAAAATGTATCAATTCTTCATACCAAATAAAACTCACTCACTGTTTTGCGCAGTGCCGAATGCAAAAGTTTTGTTTTAAATAATTTATATGTAAAACTTAATATTATTCGTCACAAAATTGGATATCAGAAATTTTGGGGCATGAAAATGTTTTCGTCACTAGACTTTTACCTCGTAAAGAGGTTTTTTTTATGGGATATCAGAAATTTTTGAATAAGACATCAGAAATTTTGAAATTGCAATATTTTTTGACAGTATAGCTTTGTCAACTGTGATTATTGTTTGTACAAGCTGAAAAAAATTGTCTGGCAACACTGGTCCCCTTTACAAACACACATTCCCAGCACTCTTAAACTCTGGGTGCTATGACACTTTGCTGCTGCTGTCCTATTCCCACTCTAAGTAAAATGTATATATTCAGCTAACAGGTAATTTCCATTACGCTGCAAGCAGTGCCTAAGAGCCCTTCGAAATACCTTTTCAACGGTTTATAGATCGCATCTGTAGCTTCTATCGCTTGGATGCTATGGGGGTTTCAATTTTAGCGGTTTTTAGCGATTTCCCGCTAAACTAGCGATTTTTCGAAAAAGTCGTAGAGCAAACGTTTCTAGATTTTTGAACAGGAACAAGTCCTCATTCAAACATTTAAGCTTAATTAACGATTTGATCCAAACAAACAAACTGGCTGCTATGACACTTTGTTGCTGCTGCCCTATTCCAATTCAAAGTAAAACGTATATATTCAGTTAATAGGTTATATCTTCCAAACGTATCGGTAAAATTTTTTGTGTCATATATTAAAAAACGCGAAATTTTACAAACTAAAAAATATTGAAATTTAAAAAAAATCGTTAGCGGCGTTTTCTCAAAAACCGCCAAAATTTGGGGGAAAAAACCTTATTTCACCTGTAGGAATTTACCTGTGTACTTTAGAAAAAAGTTAAAAGGTATGCATAACAGCCCTTCAAAATACCTTTTCAACGATATATAGATCGCATCTGTAGCTTTTATCGTTTGACTGCTATAAGGGTTTCAATTTTAGCGGTTTTTAGCGATTTCCCGCTAAACTAGCTATTTTTCGGAAAAGTCGTAGAACAAACGTTTCTAGATTTTTGATCGGGAACAAATCCTCATTCAAACTTTTGAGCTAAATCAACGATTTGATCCAAACAAACAAACAAACAAACAAACAAACAAACAAACAAACAGACTGACTTTTCATCTCATTTTCGGGAGGCCCCTAAAAATTTCAAAATTAATTATCTTTCGAACCAGTTGTCCGATTTCGATGATCGAGGTGTCATTCGACGCGTATTTTTAATGAAAATTTTATAAAATTCAACAAAAATTCAAAAAGGCTCCAACGGCCCCATTAGCTCCAATAATTTAAATTTTTTCCCTCCCACTTACACCTGTTTATCTCACGAACCAGGTGAGTTTCTAAAAGTCTTAGTATGCACATTTGTAAGTTAAGTTGATACCTTTCGATCGGTATATAACTCGACCTGATCGGACAGTCATAGCAAATCTTCCATTCTTCCTGTGTATATATGCTAGTCGCCTTCGCACCCTTCGTGCTGCGTTCGTCACTAGCGCGGACTGCCGTCCGCAGTGACAAAAAACATCGACTGTTTGATATTAAAAATCAAAAGAGAGCTTGCTAAAATGGGTACAAAGGGAATCCAGGAGGCTATGCGCAAGGTACCCAAAAATATAAGGAAGGCTGATCGCTATGATCATGTTAATTTTTTGTAAAAATAGCTTATAGTCCAATAAAAAACATATGAATAATTTAAGTTGGTCGGACTTGAAATACATTTTTTATTTGTATTACAAGAGTTGTTCGTATTTCATTCCGCATACGTTATATGTTGGTATTGATCGAAACCAAGTATACTACTATGTTTATGCCATAAAATGCATGATCATAATCAAGTCTTTTAACGAAATTGCAAATTTAGGAACTGCACATAAATTTTATCAACTTAATACAATACTTGTCATTTTGTTAGATCTCTGTTCTATTGATTTCATTTAAAGGATTGCCAAAAATGATAGATGGCATTTAATGTATTGATTCCTGCGTCCACTTTTGTTTTTCGGCTGATTTATAACTTCAATCAAACTCATGAATATGCACACGCATGTGAGTTGAGCCGCAGGCGCTACAGATTCTGATTTATGACTGAAAAGGAACTGAAAAGATTCCGAATACGATGCTGGATGGCTAGCTTAAGCCACTGTCGATACAATATGGCACAATAAATATAAATACGTGTATGCAAAAGGACGAGGCTGAGGTCAATCGGGGCTTTGGACTGACAGGCCAATTGCCAATAAATAAAGCAAATCCAATGGGACGACACAGAGACAGTGATGTCATTTCCGCTTTTTTCCCGTCAGATTTGGATTTTTTTGAAGTATGTTTGCGGGAAAAATTTGAAAACAGCGGGCAGCGGGAATTCTAGATTTTGTAGCAAATTTAAACAGCTTTTTTTAATTTGTGCTTTTGATCAATTTTGCGAACTGTTTTTTAATTGAGTTTGACGGTTGAAATGTTAAAAATGTATTTCTATCGGCAAAGTATCGATATTTACTTTTATTGAATAGTTTCCCTCAAAAGGTCACACCTATTTTGGCGCGTCTTCCATCGCTAGACACTAGACGTCAAAATATCGGTTTTTTTACCGGCCTACCAGTGTAAACGACTTTCGCCGTAAGCTACGGCTTTTTGCTTACGGGCCTCAGTGTAAATACCCTATAACATTGTGAAATTCGTTTGCAAAACAGAACAAAATATATTTTGATGCTAGTATTTTTTAAAATTTGTATAAAATCCTAAAAATTACCATTTTTACCCATTTTTCCTCATTTTCATGCAAAAAGTGCCTTTTTTGCAGTTTTTAAAAAATACTAGCAAAAATATTTTTATGCAGTTAGTTTTAGAATTGTTCCAAGAATTTTTTTGCATCAAAATAATTTTTGTGAAAAATCGAGGAAGAAAGTTGAAAAAGTAGGCTTTTGCAAAAATTCAAAATATTCCATGGGTACTCAATGAGTTAAGGAAATTTTTGCATCATTCGAACGAAAATTAAATGACCTTTTCAAATATATATTATAAGCTATTATTTTCTTATTTAAAGTCAAAATATTACATTTTTAAGGGTGTGTAAAGTGTTTCTTGACAAACTGTATATTATGTAGTAAACTCTAATTTTCGATGAATGTTAACATTTGTAAATTTTAAGTGAATTTCTGTTCTTGTTATATATGAAAATAAGTCTTTATTAGTGAAAAGCAAACAACAAATTATTTTATAAAAAGCTGCTTTTTTCTTGACCTTTTTCCCTGGGATTCCGCTTTTTTTAGCTTTTTTTTTTCGTTGATCCAGCTTTTTATGCTCAGAAAAAAATGACATCACTGCACAGAGATCGATACGAAGGAGAGGGAACTATGCCCAGAGTCCGAGTCCGAGTCAGAGTCAGAGTCAAGATCTCAGGCTCAGCTTCATTGGCCAGCTGGATGGACATGCGCATTTTTCACCATTTTCAGATTGATACGTGCTGGAATTTGCGGGAAACGCGTGTCCCCCTTGCCCCCCTGCCACCCTGAAAACTGGACATGGAGATATGTGATATATGCGTCTGCTCTGACCGGAGTCTGCCTCAGACTTGGGGTCTGGGGGTCTTGGGGTCTGGCATTGGCCCGTCATGCGTATGCCTAATGATTGGTTTGGTGTGCGCAGGGGTTAAGAATTATTGTTGAACTCCTGGCGGATGCAGTGCATCATTTGCAAGCGCTAATGATAGGTCAGCCTCAACTTGAGGTAACAATATAAATAACAATAAAAGAAGAAAAAAAGACGAACTTAGATACAACATTTGGCTGCATTTTAATTATTGCGTCTCCGTGTGGCAAGGCATACAAAATTTATGCATCCATCGGCTATTTTTTGGCAGACAAACCACTTTCGACAACCTCGACAGCCATGGGGATAGCAACGATGGAATAGCAATAGTCCGGCCATTGCGTGCCAGGAACCCATCACATGGCAAAAGGCAAAAGGCAAGAGGAAAGGCAAAGAGCCAGAAATTGCAGCCAATTGTAATGCAAAGTTCTATTCCGACAGGCAACGAACGCCAACGCAATATGCTCTGGGCCAATTTCGAATTTAACTTTTGTGGCTAGATATTTGGCCAAAAAAGTTTTGTTATTGTTGTTGGCTGCGGTGGGTAACAAGTTTGGAAAATTTGCGTTTCCGGCATTTGCAAATTTACAATTCGCGCCTTGCATTTTGACAGAGATGGAGCTGCCAAGTTTTTGGGGTAGCCATTGTGTGTGTGGGTGGGTGTGAATGTGAACGTGAATGTGGGTTGGTGGGTGGATGGGTGTTAGACCTGTCTGCGGTTGACTGGCATGGAGTACTACTGTCCTAACTGGCAACCGTTATGTAAACGTCTTTGCGCGCACGTTTCGTTTTTTGTGGTTGTTTGGTAAATGTTTATGGCATGAAAAGGGAGAGGGGGACATTGGGGTTAACTTGTAAACATGCAACACTTTGCTGCACAGCCATAGCTCAAATTGCATGCGTCTGCAAGAGTCACCCCCTCTACAGTAGTGCTGGTGCTGGTGGTGTTGCTGTGGTGCAGTGGTGGCGCCACTCTGCTCTCTACTTGGAACGGAAATGCTGACAGGCGCATGGCATTGGGGCTGATCCATTGACTCAATAAGCACAAGTAAATCAAGCTTCACACACAGATCACCAGCTAACCTTAACAAGATCAAACAGCTTTTTTACACTATTTTTTTTTATTTCTGTGTAGTTTTTTCAGGCTCCGCTCCCATATAAATCATAAACACAAAGTGCGCCACGTTTGTACGAAAACAAAACGAAACGTCAAATTAAAATGCAAATTTAATTGATGTATCGGTCAGTGGCGGCAACTAGTTTTCAGACTACACACACACACACACACTCTTATATGGCCTAGTCGAGTGACCAGAGACTGATCATTAGACGGTTAGAGCTAAGGCTAACTAAGGTGCACTAAAAATCCAGCGGAAATTACACGAAACATAGACATGGCCAAAGAGCCTATTGCAATCTTTGGCCAACTGAAACTGGCAACTGGCAACTTGCAGCATTGCAGCTTTGCTGTTTGCAGTTTGCAATTTGAAATGCTGTGTGGCTAATTACACGCATTTCGCATTTGGCCAAAGGAGTGCCCCGGCCGTGGCGATTTGCCTTCGAGACATGGATGGACGCAGGATACTCGTACGTGCCTGATGCCTATTAAGTAATAGTTGTAGGCCACCTAATATCTGTGTAGTTATGGGCGCAGCTTTTTAGGGCGTGTGCTTGCAGCAGTTTGCCGTCGCTGTTGCCGCTTGCCACTTGCCGCTTGCAACATCAATTCAGAGCCACATCATCAAAGCAGCTGCAACTGTAAACGCCGCGAGGACATTATCATTAGTAAGCGCCTTCCATTTGCCGCATATTTTTTTACTTGTTGATCTCTGCTGCCTGATGTTCTTGACTTGTTTGAGTAAACTTGAGGAATATCAATTACAACTATAATCTTAATCGATATTCCCGGTGAAGCCTAACAAATTTGTAAATTGACACAAAAAGAAATATGTATTGAGGATAACTTTGAAAATGTAAAATTATGATAATATGAAATAAATGATTTAAATGTTATTAATTATTTAAAATTTATTATAATAATCAGGGTTCCAATTAGTTTAGTTTAATTGAAAATTAGTTTAATTTTTTCACAATTGTTTTGCATGAATTTAACAGCTTGTTTTAGCAGACTCGAGTAACCCATGTAATATCGAACTCTAATCTTATCAATATTAACGGCTTAAAAAATTTGTAAATAAACCCTAAAATCTACTCATATTTATTATTTAATGGTGTTGAATTTAAAGTTTATTTTCTAATATATTTATTTTCTTTATTGTTTTCTTTGATTTTTTCAGTTAATAACATTCTTTATTTGAAGAGTCTAATCTGTTCAAGAATTATGATTATCTTTTAAATTTACTTAGGATAGTAAAAATATTATTTATCCACTGCAGTGAAGAACAAATAATATTTTATATAGAAAAATGATAAACAAAATGTAATTTTTATTTAATACAGTCGAACTCCCATAACACCAACTTGAATAACTCGAAGTTTCTCTAACTCGAACTAAAGCGAATAACCGTTTACTAAACTTAAAGAGAAGAATTCCATAAGTCAAAGTCTAAAAAATTCGAACAATTTCTTTGGATAATAATGTTTGTGTTAGGGAAGTTAGATTGTATATAATATTTCAAAATTTATCTATATGTTGATAAATTTTGAGTACATATTTTTGGATGTGTTGTGAATTTAAATAAGAGTCGATCGAGTCAATTTTGCAGTTAAAGTTCAGCCGTAAAGGCGAAAGGTGTCTTTCAATGTCAGCCAAGGCAAAAGTCAAAAGACACACTGGAAAATTGTAACTAGCGTTGCAGCAACAAAAACAACAACAACAATAGCAACAAAATTTAAGACAACATTGATCGATGCCAGCAGTCAATGGCAAGAAGGCTTAAGTTTCGTATTCGTACATGCAGATGCAGCGAATGTATCCGACAGATACTTTATACACACACATCCACACACACACATATATAAACTAGCATATGCCTGTGTGTTCTTGAAAACTTCAAATTGGCTTTAGCTGCTGTCGCTTTGCATGCAAGCTATTTGTTGTTGCTGTTGGGGCTGCTGTTGTTGTTGCTGCCAGTTTCATGCCGAGACTTTTTTGAAGTTACCTTCTTTTATTCTTAATTTTTTTTTTTTTGGTGTGCAGCTGCAACGAGTTGAGGCCAAAATGGCTGCCAAAGCCATGGACCAGACCCAGTCCTCATTCGGCTGCTTATTTTTCATCTTAGTTTTGTGTGTTGCTGTTGTTGCTGTTGCTGCTGCCTGCTTGCTCTGTGCTTTATCGTCTGCTGGAAATCTGCGCACGTTTTGCTGGTCGCCGTCTCCGACGCCTCCACCTCCTTCACTTGGTTGGCTGGGGGCCCTTGAAGTCTTCGCCTTCGCCATCTCTATAGCCAACGCCATCTCTGGTTTTGGCCGTCTTGGACTTGGCAGCATGGCTGCATTGCAGATACGTTCAGTCTCCGTTTCGTTTCTTTTCTTACTTATTTTGTTTTTGTCGTTTTTTATTTATTTTTTCACAAGAAATCTTTAGCGTCAGTTGCACCATCGTCGATGCTGTTGTTGTTGCTGTTGCCGATGCGAATCCCGCGTCCCCTGTTGCCTTCACCCGCTCCCGTCGGCCAAGCTGTCAGCCACTTGGCAGCGTGTTTGTTAACATATTGTATTTTGAAGGCGTGGGAGCCGCATTGCAGCCCAGGCACAGACAGACAGTCGGACAGACAGACAGACGGAGGCAGTGAAGCAGGGAAGAAGTGGAAACGGCAAAAAAGAAACATTTTAATGCAGCATTTTTGCCTTTTGGTGCTTTAAACGCCATTTTCCCTTGACTTGGTTTCATTTGTTGTTGTTGCTGTTGTTGCATTTGTTGTTGGCTCCGACACTTGGACTCTTGGGTTCTTTGGCTGTCTATTTCTAAGCCTGGCCATGTTATTTGTCAATGCATGACAATTTTATTGGCTTTTGCTGCCCTTCGCCAACTTGATGGACGTCTTTGCGGTTTGGGCCACTCCGCATTGAGCAGACACTTTAATTTCGTGCAGTCTCCGGTCTCTGCATCTAAAAGAGGGACTTGGGGCATAGGACAAGGGGTAAAGGACAAGGGACAAGGGACAGTTGTGCTGCGTGCACAGTGCCAGAACAGCACAAATGGCAAGAGACGACGACGACTATGGCAACTGCAGGCTCCATTTAAGCCCTGGCACGAAGTAAATCACATCACGACCAGCCAAGACATGGACATGGACATCGATATTGTTGCCAGGCTGCGAGGTTCGATATAGCCGCATTGGCTAATTATATAGTTTGATTTGTGTTGCCGATATTTGGTGATTTGCACTAAAGCGGCAAATCATGATCCACGGGTGTCGGAAAATTCAAGGAAAAACGTTAATTTGCCAGCCCAAAAAAGGAACAACAACCGAAACAACAGCAACTGCAATAAAAAAGAGCGATTTGAATGCGGCGTTGGCGTTTGGCGTTGGAATCGCTGACGGCAACCAACGAAATCACACGGAATCGTGGCCAGTTTGAAGTTTTTCTCTTCATTTTTCACTTTCGGTTAGCCGCTAAGAATTCATTGTCTTGGTTGGTTGACTTGTTTCCACCAATGCCCCGCGGTCACATTCCAATTGCTCCTCCGTTTGACGTTGCCGTCGCCATTTCTGTGGCTCTTACTGTGGTTGTACTGTGGTTGTAGTTGCTGTTGTTGTTGCCTGTGTGGTGGCATGTATTTTGCATATTGACGCGCGGCATTTTGTAAGCACATTTCACAGCGCAATTGGCATCGACAGAGGCAACAGCAACAGCAACAGCAACAGCAATGGCAACGGCAACAGCAGCAGCAACGGCAACAACATGCTGGTTGTTTCGTGCCAAGATAACCCAACGATAACCAACAGCAACTACGACTACAACACATGCATGTGGGGCCCAGAGCACCTTTGGCAAATGTAAAATAACTCACGACATCTCGACAGGCCACAGCTAAAACCCTGCTCATGACTCATGGAACTGCAACAACAACAACAACAACTAGCACGACCCCAAGTCAGTCCGCAAATCAACGCCAACACTCGGGCGAGAAAAAAACAACTACCCATATATACATACATATGTATAAACTCATATATGTACATATATACAAATACATCTACATAAATACATTTGTAATGGCTCATTTGAAATAAAAAAAACAAAACAAAAGCCAACTACTGACATTTTTATTGAGTGTCTGTTTGATGGACTTGAACATCACGCCAGCTTTGAGGTTTGTTTTTCCACTGTTTTATATTTTGCAGTTAATTCCAGCTATCTGTCAAGCCCCTGGCAATGACTCCATCAAAAAAATACTGAAGTCAATCTGGGTAGTCTTTGTATATTCACTCAAAACTATCATCATTGCAATAACAATTTGACAAAATTGATTCTGAAAACTCACTGACAATTTCTCATTTTCTAAAATTGAATAATGTTGAATGTAAACTAAAAGTTAAGTACTCAATGAATTAGTTATTAAATCTTAATAAATTGCATTACTTTACAATTGTTATAACTATATTATATAGTTAAGTTATTGCTGTCTTTGGTCTTTATTTATTCTTACAATCAGAAAAATTCAAGCTTTCCGTACTTAAACAGGAGATTTTCAAGCACAAACGATTCAAAAAGCTGACTTAGTTCGGAATTTCCAAAACTGAAATCAAAAATATTATTTTATCTTTTTCAAGTTCGCTTTTCACAATCTCGGAAGTTTCTTCGATACTTTAAGTACGTTTAGGGATTAATTTTAGTCTGTAAGGAAACGAAGCGTACCAGTTTAAGTACACAAAAACCTTGAATTTTTAACGAAATGTTCTTGTTTCATCTTAAATCTTTCAATCTTAAAATATACTAGCTTAAATACATAAAAGCCGCGACAAATAAATGAATTTAATATTATTTTAGTTTTTTGTGTTTTTGGTTGGTAACGACAAATAAATTAATGTAATACCATTTAACAACAAAACACAAAACAGTGGTCGATATTAGCTGTTTCAAGGCATGCTAGCTTGATGTCACCTTTGTGCAGCTAGAACCAGCTGAGAATAAAAAAATACAGATGCGGCTGTAGCCGAGTGTCTGATCGTATGTCATCTATATTACTTAGTTAAACGAATTGAACCAAATTTGATCAATATGTATAGGACAATAGAAAATTACCAATCTGCGAGTCTAATTGTGATATTTTCAGAAACAACAAAAATTTTCATACTCAATCTTAATTTTTGACTGATCGTTCCAATGGCATCTATATAGTACGATATAGCAAACCAATGTATAAGACCATCCCAAATGCTTATTCTGTTAGATTGGTTGAGATATTTCAATCAACATAAAAGTTGTTAATACTAAAGGTGTGTTCTTACTGCTTCACAATCGCTTTACAACACCGTTCACAACGTCACAAGGCAATGTTAACACTAAATGCATTGTCACAAAATTGTGGAATCACAAAAATGTGATCCTCCAATGTGAACAACACTTTCACATTCCGTTAAATATTTTTTGGGAGGAGATTGACACAATTTTGATAAAAACTATTTGAACAGCTGTTAAAGTTGAAGCAGCTCAAATGAACCCAAACCCATTGTGAAAAACACATCGAGCAAGTTGGTGTTCCTTCACATTGTGAAAGCATAAACTTCAAAACAAAAATTTAAATTGATGTTTTTCGGGACTTTAGCAGTGTTTTTGATTTTTCTGAAAGAAAGGGATTCACAAGGGGAAGTTGAGCTTGTTGCGAGTGTGGCTATTGGGCTGAGGCTGCGAGAGAAAAATGATGATGATGAACCCAGGGCAAGGCGCAGTTGCTGATCGTTTCTATGGCAGCTATATGATCCAAAATCTAAAATAAACTTGATCTCCGTGCAATATAAACGAACCTAGATACCATCCGTTGAGTCTCTAGCTCTTATAGTCTCTGAGATCTATTCGCTCTTACAGACGGACAGACGGTCAGACGGTCATGGCTTTATCGACTCGACCGTTGATGCTGATCGAGAATATATATACTTTGTGGGGTCTGCCACGCCTCCTTCTACCTGTTACGCACATTTTTTGTGAGACAAAGTTAATAGACCCCTGTAATTTTTTTTAAGTACGGGGTCTAAATAGTACTTAACCATACTAAAATTTTAAGATTAAAACGTTTTTAGGCCCGTTTTTTTAATGTTTAAATAAGGTGCTTAGTAACTATTGAAAGGAGAATTTGACGTAAAATAACTATATAGAAATTAATGTCAAATATAAAATTATTTGTTAAATCAAACTTATATGTACATTGAAAAAACGGCCCTAAATTCAAGTACGGGTATGTTTTTGTGAGTAAGCTTATTTTTAATTTAGAAAATTACAGGGTTCGCAAAAACTACTCCGTAGCAGCAAGAGTTACAAAAATGTTGCTACGCTCTCGCTACCGCTCTCGATTTGAACAGAGCCGTAGCATAGCCATAGCCGAAAAATAAAAAAGGATTTGCTCTGCTCGGAGCGGAGTTTTGTCGCGTCAAAAACTATGCTATAGCTATAGAAAAAAAATTAAATTATATGCGCTACGGCTACGTAGCGGTAGCTAAAAAACTGAGAGCGAGATGAGAGCAGAGCAAATGCAATTTTTTTCATTTACTACGGCTCTCGTGTGATTTTGGTTTTCCTACAATTTTGTGATCTGAATTTTATTCATGTGTAGTGTATTCATTCACAATATTTAAATTAAATCAAAGTATTTAATAAGTAAATCGGAATAACAAATTTTACGAAATGGAAACTTATGAATTAATCCTCGTCTTCAAATAAACTTAAATTGTCGATTGCACTATCTAAGTGGTAATCCTGGTAGTACAGCATAAGACAACTCTGTTACATAACTGTCTTTATTGGTAATTAACGGTTAAAATAACAATGCATTACAAAACAGAGATTAAAAAAAACGATCACAGAATTGTAGGAAAATCAAAATCACACAAGAGCCGTAGTAAATGAAAAAAATAGCATTTGCTCTGCTCTCATCTCGCTCTCAGTTTTTTAGCTACCGCTACGTAGCCGTAGCGCATATAATTTAATTTTTTTGCTATAGCTATAGCATAGTTTTTGACGCGACAAAACGCCGCTCCGAGCAGAGCAAATCCTTTTTTATTTTTCGGCTATGGCTATGCTACGGCTCTGTTCAAATCGAGAGCGGTAGCGAGAGCAATTCGAAATACTACGGAGTAGCGTAGCATTTTCAAACCCTGGAAAATTACGTATTTTTTTTATATTTTATTCGTTTAGTAAATTATTAGAGGCAGTTTAGCTGAAGCTGAGAGATTGGACAGAGCTTGTCTCAGACAATGGGTTAAATGATATGCCAGCTAAAGGAAACAAAAGATAGGAAAGTTAAAAAAACTCATTTCGTTTAGCTACTTTTTTTTTATTACTTCACCTTAGTTCTGATCTGGTCTGATCAGATGTGCCATGAGCTGTGTACTTACAATTGACCCTCAGCCAGGCACATTTCCATCGAATCAATAACCATACATCAAAGGTATATAGTTTAACACAAGGAGGAGTCCTCTGCGCTGGGTCTGTGCAAATTTCTTCATCGGATCGAGCCTTGTTCTTCGCTTGGGCTTATTTTTTTTTCGCGCACAGCCCCCAACATATTTTGATAGGACTTTTGATTTATTACAAATTGAAGTTGATTTTAATCGAGTGTTTGCCAAAGTCCGCACGCTCCAGCTTCAGCTGGGCTATTGGTCTGGTTTGCGGCTCCTCAATCCTCAATCTGGTCCGTCGGTAACGCTGACGGGCTGATTGATGAGCAGCGCAGCTGTCGAGCGCGTTTGAAATTTATGACAAAATATATGAGCCGCACTTTATCAAGTCGCGGCGATCGCAGCACGCCGCGAATATTAATTGGAGCGACTTTTAGGAAAGTGTTTTCCATTTAAATTGAATCCAAGGAACCGGTGCCCAGGCAACCTATGATGTGTATGCCAATGTCCCAGCCTCGTTTCGGGGCATTGGCTGAATATTATTTCGATTATAATGTGATTATTTATGCCTGGGCCAACAGGCCGATCCCGATGTCGATCCTGATGCTGATGCTGGACGTTTGACACTGATGGGAAGATGAATCCGCATCCGCAACAATGTGTGTGCATGCAACGAATTGATTTCAAAATTACAGTAATTTTCACAATTTTCTAATTATTTAATCGATTATTGATTTTTGATGTGCGCTAAGTGGCTCACTTAGTGCGTGAGAAATTGATGTGAGAAATCATTTGGCTGCGCCCGCCTCATCCAAGCCAAGCCAAGTCAAGCCGAGTTACCAACTGGCCAATTGATGATGGGATGAGGTGTTGATTAGCCTGACGATCGTTATGTGATAAGTGAGCATGTATGTGTATATGTGTCATACGGAGCAACGGGAGCAATGATTGCTGTTGTTGTTGCCGTGATTACTTCTCCTTCTTTACGTTGTTGTTGCTGTTGTTGTTAGTGAAGTGCCGCGTGTAGGCGTAGCTAAAACCCAAACCACCGGCTAATGACTCAATTAGACAACAATTTGTTATGGAAATTACCAGCTGAACTCACACCAAGCCATTGGTCATTGCTGATGGCATGGAAAGCAAGAGTTGAGCTGCCCGACAAAAAACCTACACATAATGAGTGGCAATAATAAAGCCAAAATACGCAAAGAGCCAAAAATTGATGCCAATTGAGACGAAAGTGAAAATTCAGCGGAGCGGCAAAGTGGCAATTGAAGAAGCGGCTCAATCTGAGGCCCAGGCCAACAGCAATTTAAGTGTCGTGTCGTTTTGTCTCGTCTCGTCTCGACTCGGTGTAGTTGTTGTTGTAATTTCGTCTAAGGCCTGACCATTGCGGGTGTTACAATTTTGTTTTTGCAATCAAATTGATGACTCTCTTAGCCGGAGCTCACTGTGGCTCGTTGTGCGTCTTAGTGTCTGTGTCTGTCGACCTCAGATCGAATACGATATAATGATAATGCTGATGACGATCGTAATGAGCTGCAATTGTTGCGTTTTGGAGTGTGCCACGATTCTGCTCCGATCCAGCTCCCGTCTCCGCCTCCGTCCCCGCTTCCATCTCCGGCTTTTTGTCTTGGCTCGCTGACTGATTACACTTAAGTGGCCAATGAGATTTGTATTTGTTCCGTGGCAAGCAAAGTGGACTGTGGTTTGGGTCTGCCTGGCTGATCTTCAGGATCGTTTATTGTTTCAAGTTTGTGTCGATTTGTGCAATCATTTCATGGTTTAGTTTGCATACGCACCGTTGTCCCGGCCAAAGCCACCAAATTACACCAATTATTACGGTACAACTGTCACAGCAGTAATCGCAACTCCCCTCCAGATCTCTCTCGGCCGGTTTGCCGGTTAGCTAAGCTAACGCGGTCGTGGTCTTGGCTTTTTTGGTCGACTCATTAGAATGTCAACAAATTTTGCTGACAGCGATTTAGTAAATTGGCTTGACTCGATTTGCTTTATGCATATGCATGTATCCATATATCCATATCGAGTCGACAGTCAATAGACGGTCAGACAGTCGATACTCGATAGAGGAGTAGTATAATCACTTGCCCGCAATTGCAATTACGGGACAGGTGTCCTCGATGTCCCCAAGTCAACTACTTTTTGCCCTTGTGAATTATTTATCTTGGCCATTGGTCATTCTGCACTGTGACATAAGTCGAAGTCAAAACAGGACCTCACGGCGATTTCCATGTCATGCGTGACCCTTGTCTCGCATTCGAATTCAATTTACTTTGAATTATTCAAACAAATATGCCTACTGTTTGTTTCCTTCGCTGGCTTATTGTCATAATTCTAATAGGCCTCAGGGAGCACCTTTAGAGTTTCTAACATTGCTCAAATATTGGCTTTTACAATTATGTCAATTTGCATAGTCAAGTCCACATTGTGCTTGGAAGGATATCCTTAATTATTATTGTTTGATTTCTGCGGACATTTCCTGGATTCGGTATAAAAACTATTAGGTTGCTGTATGATTCTTGGAAATTTATGAAACCAGCAAATAACAATGTAAAGCGTTAAAGCTGATACAGAACATTTCAGCACCACCTATAAAACTTAATGTAACATTTAACTAAAAGGATTTTACAATAAAATACTAAGTACAATCAAACGGCATTTTCAGTGTCAGCAAACGAGATTCTTATGATTGGAACTAATACTTTCGGAGAAGATCATTTATAAATTGAAGAATTTCATTTTCGAAAATAAATTAAATCCAAAATTATAAAACATGGTTTATTTTTTTAAATTACCAAATTACAAGTAAATTAGCTATGTATTTATTTGTGTGGTGGTAGTAAAAATGTAATATTTGAAATACTTAAGTGACTTCCTTTTATATTGTATAATATATTTTATAATAAATTATAAACATATTTAAATATTTCTTTACTCAAGTTCGCATTGCAGCAAATAGTATTTATATTTTTGTTGCTGCAGCAAACAGTCAAAACGCAAGTATCTGGTCACCCTAAGCTCGTTGTGCACTGCTTGCAACATATCCTGACAAGCAGGCCATTCAAGCAGGCAAGTAGTTGCAAGCAGTGTCAAGCAGTGCAAACGCATGCACCGCAACGTAACTGAAATTAAGCGACCATTTTGTATTGAGTTTGATTGCCTTTGTTTTCGTTGTGAGTTGAGTTGATCTATTTTGCATTTTTAATATGCATTATCGGCGTAATTTAATTGACTGGCAATTTGAGAACAAAACGCGACAATTGTTAGCGGGCAGCTAATAAATTAATTATGCGATTTAATTGGGTGAAGACACTGGCAACTGACAACAGGTAAGAGGCAACTGCCAACAATTATAGCGGCAGCAGCAGCAGCGGCACTTAACCATGATTTTTGGCGTGTGAACAATTTGTTACCAGCGTCGCCCTGAGCAAGCAATTTGAGGCACAGTAGTTGCTTGGACTTAGTCAGGCTTGAGGCGATGAGCAAAAACAAAGTCATTAGCGGCGCAAGTTGCCGCTGGCATGCGATGCAGTTGCTGTTGCAGTTGCAGTTGCTGCTGCAGTTGCTGTTGCTGTGTCGGTCAGTTCTTTTGGCAGCTGCAGCTGAGCTCCGAAGTATGTGACATTTTTCAAATGCTGGGCCAAACAACAAAAGCGGCGACAAGTACAAAGTCAGCGAGCCGCCTCCGTAGCAAGTCAGCATTTCCGTGCTTGGCAAACGTGCAGACATGCCCCAAGCAAGCCGGGTCCCGGCAACATTGCAACGCATTGAGCTTCGGCTCAACTGTTCTGGTTGTGGCTCATATACACGCACACGAATTCAGTTTTGGCAACGCAACGCAGCACAGTCAATGGCAGCAACGACAGTGTCACAATTTCTGTAGCTGCAATCGAGCGTCGTCTGTTCTTGTTCTCTTGTTATTCTTATTCTTGTTGTTGTTGCAGTTGTTGTTGCTGTTGTTGTGATCTGTTGCTGCGCATGTACTCACGCCTGTCTAAAGCTATTTAGCCAGCATTCATTCAAAGCGGCAGATGAAGCTACAGCTTGAAGCCTTCAGTTCAAGGCAAACTCAAGTCAAGCCAAGCCAAGTCAAGTTGAGCCAAGTCATGTCATTGTCATTCACTCAATCGCATCATTCTCCAAGTCAGCTGCTGCTTCAAATCCCAATCAAACGTTGCTGCGCTTCTGAAAAGGGGAATTGTGAGAATTTCCTTTGTGGCCGTCTCGGCGTTTTGTTAACAACAAGTGGAATGCAAACTTTCAGTTGCATCAAAAAATAATTTCGGCTTGCAAAGAGTTGCCCCGACTAGTTGTTGTTGTTGCTGTCCAGGCAGCGTTGACATCCTCAACAACTGCAAGGCGAACGCGAACGTTTCACTTCCCGTCGCATCACTTCTCGGCCCATCGATTCGCCTTTGGCGGCAACACATCAAAGCCAAAGACGCAACGCAGCCGCTGCCGCTGCCGGCGTTTCTCTACCGCGCGGTATGATAAGAATTTCTCGTGCCTGTGCTGCTGTTGGCTTTGTTAGCGGTTCTCAGCCCGCTGCGACTGCGACTGCAACTGCTTCTGCGGCTGCCAGTTATTTGGCCTGACGAACTGGCCTTCCACCTGGGTCACAAGTTGTCTGGGTTTATTAACCTTTCGCTCGGTTTAGTTTTTGCAACAATTTGCTATCTCTGGCTTGGATTTGAGTTTGGGTTTGAGTTGGGCTTAAGGTTCTGCTTCAGGATCGGGTTCATCAATGATAAGACAATCAGCTATGAGCTATCAGCCTATCTGTGTGCGTGTGTGCGGTTGAATGCCTATCGGACAATTGCATCTGGGCCTAGGCGCTGACCGAGTTCCGTTTTGGATATATTTAGAGGCTATTTGAATATTATTAACGTCGGATAATTATAGACACGCACACCCCCTCACACACACACACACACACACACACATCGACACACATTTTATAGGTCGATTTAATATGTCTGGGTCTGAGACTGGCTCTGGGCAGGGGTTTGAGCCCGAGTCTGGCGATGCGAAACGCAAAGTGCACGCAGGCAGCGGGATGAGCACATTGCCAGACAATGACATAGAAATGGGTCTCTGGTTTTTTGTAGTTTTACTTTTTTTGGTCTATGGAAACCTGCACTCACGCAGGTAATTATTATAATTATCTCGAGGGATGCATGAATGAGCAGGGTGCGGATACATAGGCTGCAGGGTGCATGCTGTAGTAAATATCCTTGCGTCCATCTTTTTGGGCCTCTTCAACAGACGCCGACATTGGCCAGAAGGCGTTGCCCAATGCAGCAGCAACCAAATGTGACTTCGCAACTGACACTAATTACACGCCGCCCCACAGAGTGACAACGAGAGAGAGAGAGAGAGAGAGAAAGAGCAAGAGAGAGCGAGAGAGAGAAAGAGTGCTCATCCGGTAGGTGGCAACCGGTGCCGCCAACGCCAACTAATTGCGCGCCTCAACAATGGGATATATGCGAGAAAGTTCGTTTGTGTGTGTGTGCAGTCTCCTTTAAAGTTCCCGCTAGCCAAAAACTTCAAGCTCTGGTCTTTGGACAATGCCGCGCACATCGCACGTGCTGCAGATTACACGTTTCAATAACTTTGGCGACAGCAAGAATTACAGCGCTCCAGTCGCAACGTCTGTCTGGCTGTCGGTTCGTCGTCTTGAAGTTCAAATGTGCGCGCGACGCTGTTTCAATTTGTTGCCCATTGTTGGTAGTTGGTGGCTTAATTAAGTTGACGCCGCAATCAAATCAAATCAAATCCAAATCGCACGCATATTGAAAGTCGACGCAACGCGACGCGATGGGACGCAACGGGACGCGACGGGGCGTGCAACCACCAACAAAGCTAGCTAGAGTCAAAGGAGCGCAGCCTCTCTCTCTCTCTCTCTCTTTATATCTCTCTTTATCTTTGACAGTCTCTCTTTCTGTACCCTCAAGGACTTGAGCATATGTTCATGGTCCTGCTGTTTTCCATGCTACTCCCTGCAATCAAATGTTCCTTGATTCGAGTGTGCGTACGCGTATAGTCAACGAAGAAGGAATACAAAGGAAGCGGAGGGAGCAAGGACAAGGGCAGGAGCAGGAGCAACTAGCGCGTGTGGTCTGCTAATTCGCTTTAAAGGCATTTCAGGGTCGTTGGCTCGTCCTCATCCTCATCATCATCCTCATCAGCAACAGCATCAGCATCGTTAAGTCATTCATTCATTCACTTATTCACTTATTCATTGATTCAAAGCTGCTTCGATTTGCGCTTATTGTGCAATGTATACATCCAAATATTGTACTCCGAGTCTGACAAAGTGCTCGGGGATGCCCAGGGATGTTCATGGATGTTCATTACGACCTGGTGTCAAATTTACGAGTATATATCAATTGCCGATAATAATATATTATTAAATAGTTGAACGCAATCGTTTAGGTAAACAGTTGGGATTAAATAGTACAGTAAAAAGAAGCAAGTCAACGAAGAAGAGAGATATTTAGGAGACGTTCATAGCCTTCGTTAAAAATATTAGGAATACTGAAATTAATTTAGAGAATTAAACAGTTTATTATTGATTAAAAAAAGAAAATATATTGTTATAAAATATAATAATAATTATATCTATAATTGATTCCAGAGTGTTTTATCTTCTACTCTAGGACGTGAGTTAATTCAAAAAAAAAGTTAAAACAATTAACTGATCTATGAGTCGTTAATATTCCAAATGAAAAGCAATGTTCACTTATTTAACTTAAAAATATTTATGCCAAGCAATTCAACTCGATTATTTTTTTACTATCAGTCGAATTATTTAAATTAATTTTCATGAAAAATCGAAAGCTCGCTGGAGTTCGTGAATCGTACGTCTGCAGAATTAAGTACTGTTAATTGTGACAGGAGTTGAGTAAATGTTAACGCTGGATATTTTAAAATTTTTAATTTTTGAAAAAGTTAACGGAAGGCAAATTTAAGTTACTTAAAAAACTATATTTTGAGTTAAATAATAATTTGGACGTAATGTATAATATTCGAATGCATAATGAACTTAGATCAAAATGATATGCCGCTTGAAAATCTGCTCAGTTTTGGCAAAGTTTGTTTTTGCCACCATTGACCTAGCAACTCTTCAAGTCAAAACTTTTGTTCATTTCAGCATAATTCTTATAATCTCAGAATAAAGTTAAAGTTATAAGAAGTTGATTGCAAGCTAAAACTTGACATTCAAAATTTTGAATTTTTGATAAGCACAGTATTGGATCATTTGCAAAAAAATCGCATTCTGGCGAAAACAAAAATTAATTTAACGAAATTAATTAAAATGGAATTCAGAATTCATTTAGAGAACCAACCATGATCAAAATGGGAGTACGCTTGAAAGTCTGTTCAGATTTGAATTTCTTTTCATTTTTGTTGATTATACTATGTACTTATACTAAAATGCATACTACTACTTATGCTTTACACTATGATAATTCAAATTTAGTGGTCTTTTTTTCCAAATGTATTGGATTAATATGATGGGATATTCTCAAATTTCAGAAATGGTTACATTTAATTAGTTGAACATCGAAATATGTTACTGAAAACGTCTACTCGTAATTGGATAAACTCCGACGCACTGGCAAATTAGAGAGCCTATGGTCTGGCTGAATGCAGTGAGGCATTGAAAGATTGAACATCCATTGGCACTAATTTTACAAAAAGGACAGCAACAAAATGCCAATTAGGACATCACAAATGGTGTCCAATGTGGAGCAACAACTAAATGGCCAAAACGGACACTAGGACTCGGTGAACTGATGATTTGGTTGAACTACAAGTGACGTGTCCTGTCCTGTCGTTGAAAGCGGGAGGGGGAATTGAGGAGGAGGTCGAAAGGATTGCGATTGGTCTATAAGTAGGCTAGCATTGGCATTCATTTTAAAGGCTCTTGAGTGCATGCAAATTGATATGGATTGTGGGTTGTTGTTGGCTGAAGTTGGGATGGGAAATCGTGCTGGAATTGGGATTGGGGTGTGGACTGAGATTGGAACTGTTGGGATGTCCGCGCACAAACGGATGCGTAATGTCATCAGTCGTAACTGTAACTGAATGAGTCTGAGCTCTCTCTCTTTCTCTTTGACGCACTGTGTGGCATGTGGACACCGTGGGTGTGTGTGTGTGCGTGTGTGTTTTTTGGGTGGGGGCATTGAATGTGGCTTGTTTTACACTCCAACGCATTTGAATACGTTACTAATGGGATTTTGATGATGACTCTGCTGTTGCCCTTGTTGGTGTTGTTGCTGTCGCCTTAGTCATTGCTGCTTTCGATGCCTCCCTCTCATAGTTGTTGCTGACGTTGATGTCGTTGCATTTATTGAGTCTTTTTATTTTTATTATTTGGTTTTCGGAACTGTTGCCACGCGTTCAATTCAATTGTAATGAATATCAATTGAAATGTTGCACGATAAATTGCAGGATAAGCCAGTGAATCAAGTAAATCGATGGGGACGCACTGAAAGGATACAGAATTATTTCTTGCTTCTTCTGTGGCTAAAAACTTTTACAACTATTTTCAGCTGACATTATGTCGCTCTAATGCGTACAAGAACAAGTACATAATGGCCACAGTACACACACTTACACATTCATAGAAATATGTGTTGTTGCCTGTCTGCTCACCCAATTATCGTGGTACACAGTTTAGGCCGCAACATTGCCAGCCACTTCAATATACATGTTGAGCCCTTTCGACCCCGGCCCGGATGCCAACAACAACAACGACGTTGATGACGACAGCCCAACAACAAAAACAACAACAACAACTACAACATGACCATGTCAAGCAGCAGCGGCAACATTATGTGCCATTCACTTCCGTTTGGGCCAAAGAAAGGCAAAAGATTCAATGGACGCCCCTAAATGTGTGTATATACATATGTATGTGTGTGTATATGTGAGTTATAAAAATGTCCTTTTCATTACGCGTTGCTTTTTCATACTGGCTGTCAGGTTATGTATTATGCATAGACACCTACACATTCACACACACACACAGACTGACACACACACACACACACACGTATGTACAGGCGTGAGCCTGGCTACATAAGCAAACGCCTGTTCCTGTTCCTGTCTGCCATTTGTGTCCCGTTGCCGTTGCCGTTATCGTTGCCGCCGCCGCCACAATGCGGTTACATTTTCACGCTTCGTGCCACCGACGCCACCGCGTCTCCTCCTGCCTCCCCTTCTCCTTACTTTTTACAGGTTGCGGGTTGTAAGTTGCCAGTTGTGAGTTGCGAGTTGTGGTCGCTGTGCGGTGGTTGGTTTCTCAGCCAGGGGGTAGCTGTCGTCCACCGAACGTCCCTTTTTATTTTTATTCGAGTTCTATTTGAACTGTTTGCCTTTGCCATGCAACTTGTACAATTTGGGCGTGTCGCTCAAATACCACAGGCCGTGGGTGGCAAACGGCTGACGTTGCTGCCTCACAATGCCTCACGCTAAGAGCCAAAAAGAGCCAAACCAAAACCAAGACTCCAACCCCAATCATGCAACAAACTCAAACCTTTAGCCAGAAAAAACCACCCAAAAGTTGAGGCTCCAGCGAAGCGCAACATTTGCATAGTTTGGGGCTCGTTTCGTTCTCGTTCGCGTTTTCGTTTTCGTCACCGAAGCTGTTGAGTTGTACGAGTGTCCTTTGCCCTCGACAACTTCATTGCCCCGCCCCCCAGGCGGCAAATGGCCGACCTCCCTCTAACCTCCCTCCTCCCTGTTTCCCTCTATAGAATGTGCTGCCGTGCTTTGTATACAATATGGCTTATTATTGGCTTCTGTTGTTCATTGTCGGCTGTCCGTTGTTAGCACGTTCGATTATATGTGTCTTAATTAACGTTTGTTAAGATTTGTTGTTGATGTAATAAACTAATAAGCCATCACATTCAAACGCACCCCGCCTCCCTCGATTGACCAATTCATGCCGCTTCTTAATTGCATTTCAATTTCCATAGAACTCACAGCAAAGTTTCAATCGGCATTCGATTTGTTATGATGTGATGTGTTGCTTTGCGTTATGATGTGAGTACGAGTTGTGCCACCAACAAATCTAATTGGCCAGCACCAGCGAACGGGCTTAATAATAATAATTTTGTTGCCTGATTAGCAGCAGGTAGGTTTGTTAAGATATTGAAGTTTTTTTCCTTCTTTCAATCAACTAATTTGTACTTCTGCTGCGAATGTCTGTCTGACTGACGACTATGTACAATGGTAAAAGTTTTTGTAATTGGGCAAAGTTTTCCTTACACCTCAATTAGCACTCAATTTTTCAGATGGCCTCTGTGCATGCTGATGTGTAAATTGTGCATTATTCTCGTACATACGAGTATTCATAAGCATTCAATATCAATTGGTGATTTAAATAAAATTATAAGAAATTTCTTCTCAGAATAGGTGACTAAAGGAAATATTTCTTTATTAATATAGCCTTTCCGTAACTTCTTTAGCCAATTTTTTCGTGAATAGTTCCTTCAATAATTATTTCAATTCATGTTATATTTTAGTTAAGTAAGTGTAAGTAAGTAGTAAATTTAAATTTTCAAAGTGAACTTAATTTAATTGCAGAGTCTAATTATGTTGCACAAGCTTCAATCTTTTAATTTTAAACATGGTAATTTTTAGTAAACTGAAACGAACATCGGATTTCGATAAGGTGTCGGCTGTGTTCGCATTATCGTTTCAGTTCGGTATCAGTCTCATAACGATTACTGGTTTGTTGTATACTTCGGTTTCGAAATGCCCAAATTATTTCCATTTCTAACAAGAAGAAGAAATTATTGACCAAATTTTAAAATTTATATTTAAATATTAAAAAAATTATTTGATTGTAAAAAGGAAGATTCATTAAGTGAGATCAATATTCATGTTAAAAAAAAAAACATCCAAGACTTGCCGATAAACATGAATCGGGTACTAAACGGTTATATCGGTATTTAAATTTTCGTGTTTTGGTTTTGTCATATTACAAAAATTTACGTTTTCATTTGCGTCTTTAATCCCTGCTAATAAATATTTAAAATATTCTATCTATAATAATATTGTTGAGCTTGAGAAACCTGTCTAAATTCAGGTTAATGGCTATATCGAAGAAAAATAATTACAGCATTGATCTAAAGTTTGGCACACTTCGTGATAGATGGCTCTTCAATAATGATTACTCCGGATAAAAGTGATATTTATGAGTGTGCCGCCCATCAAATCCCGCCACGAATTGTTGGCGATCAGGCAACCACACATCGGAATGTGGGTGGCTATGTGTCTAATTTGCGTAAAAATGGCAAAATTACCTGTGGTGGATCGCTGGTGTCACCACTCTGTGTGGTCACGGCGGCGCGTTGTGTTTACGGCATCTCTGTGAATCGACGCGTGGCGAGATTCCATGTGCCTAGCTCATATAAGAGCAGTGGAAGAAACATGGCTGTGGCCGTGCTGCGTTTAGAGAGTCCCATGCTTGGAAAGTTTCGCTTTAAAGCGTCCAGTGGCTTGCCGGGAACTATATCCGGGTTTCTGGCTGGGAAGCCACAATTTTTGGCAACAACAATACCCGATGCAACTGTACACAGTTCAACTCCAGGCGCCATCTACAACAACCAGCTCTGTGGAGTCGTCCCCGCTGGCCAGGGATGTGCCAATGCCCGCTACCCGGACATCTACACCAGCATTAATCGAGCATGCGGCTTCATCAACGGCGACATCAACACTTGAGTGGGAAGCCGGATATTATTCAACATGTTGTACTTAAAATATGAATTACTGAGTGATGTGAAGTAGAGGTAAGCGAATAACAGATGCCCTCTATCAAGTTCAATTTTCATCTGATTTTGTCTGATTTTCAGATAATGAAAATACATAGAAAATCTCATAGAAAATAGTTCAAAAATCCTGGCCGATAGGAAATATATTTATTTTTTAAATTTTGTAACAATATAAAGTATAATTATAGTAATTTTTGTAGTTTTAATGGAGATTTGTATATAATTAGTTATTAAAATTAAAATTATTAATTTTTTTTATTTTATTGCTATTAATATTACCTACTAAAATTTAAATTATATTTAGTTTTTTAAAATTTAGTTCTAGCAGAGATGGGTACTCTTAGTGTGCTACCCACTTATAGCTTGGTTGCAGGGTACACATGATCTTACTTTTGTTAGTTGGGCCATAAGGAAGCCCTTTAGTACATAACCGGATATAGATGATGGTCAATGAAGATATCAGTGATAGTCTTTAAGACTTGGCCGCTTCTGTCATTACAGGCAATAGCCAAAAGAGGGTGTGGCCAAGATCGTGCTGCTTCTTCTGTACATCGATGAGTGCCAACTTCCGTTTGTTGACTTTGTTGGCGCGCGTTAATTTTGCATTTAATTTGAACTTGATTTGCATTGATTAGGCCCTGTTCCTGTTGTGATCAGGCAGCAGCTAAGAGCGGAAGGAAGCAAGCCCACCGACATGGCACGGGTCAGTATCTTCTCTCTCTCTCCCTTTCTCCCTGCTTCACTGTTTCTCTAGATTGCTCTCAATGTAAGCTTTCATATCCCGTCGTGTTTTTCTAATGATTGCATCTAATTTGAGGCGCATTAAATGCAGTTAAAATGCCACTTAACACGTGCTCATGTTGGTCAATGATCTGCTTTGCAACTTTCCAACTAATTGACAATAGTCAACGGCACCAGAGTATGGATCTCTCTCTATGCAATTCAATACCCCGGTCATCTGATCATTTGTATAAAGCCTCATTAAACAGCATTGCTCTGACTGTACATCAGCGCAAAGTATTGCCGCTCAATGAGCCCATTTAATTTCAATTACAATTAATATGCATTTCACAGCGGTTTCCATAACGGACCTGCTCCATTGGCCAGCGGATGATGAACCGCAAGTGATCCTAATCGTACTCTCAATGGTGGCAGTTTCTAATTTCTGCTGATTAAATCAATACTAAGTCTATATTAATATTAATAACACTTAATTCCATCTCTGGCATATGCATACTGATTTTCCGTTCTCTACTCTGTTGATTTAGAGGCGTTATAAAATAAATTATAAATATATAGACAAATGAGACTATTTAAATTCTGAAATACTGAAATAGAGTTGTCCTTATGAATATTCTGCTACTCATTACTATACATTTGCTTCAAATATTTCTTTTAAAATTCAATCAAGATATAAAAATCATATTTATGATCTAAACTATAAAGTAAATTTATTATTTATGATTGTATTGTAATATAGGGCCTTTACTTGTTATTTGTTTTTTCATTTTAATAAAAGCTATAATTTTATGACTTTTTTTTGTTAATTTTGTCTTTTATTCCTTATCCTACAATCTGAATGCCTCCATTTCATTATTTTAATCTTTAGTCAACCATTGGAATCTCCGTTGCGATTTCTTTTCATATTCTTTCCATATTATGCTTAAAATTCTTTGAAATGGGCGCTATTGGCTGAAGATTTGTTGAAGCTGATAAAAATGCCAGAGTTTTTAGAGCTGCGCCCTTTGGATTTTTGCCTCAACGACATTCCAGGCACAAACAAACAACAACAACAACTCTGGTGCCATGATGGTGGTGCCATGATGTGTTTTTTAATATCGTTAACGCAAAAGCTACCATATTGGAGTTGGAGTTGAAACTGAAGCCTTCGCCTTGCAGCAATGTTCGGGTCTGGGACTGAAGCAGAGACTGGGTTTGGGCCAGGGCTACACCTACCAGTCAGCGATAGCGACAGCAACCTTATCGCACCCATTAATCTGGCAGGCATCGAGGCCAAAATAATGAAATGAAGCGCAGCGAAGACCAGCCAAAGATGGTGGATGTCGAAGTCGATGGGAATGTCCAGGCTTCGGGCCAATATGGCGAGCCGTGTATATAAAGGCTAAAAAGCGCCAAGAACCGAGGGCAGCCTAATGAAAAGCAGCCAAAAAAATAACAAAAAAAACAAAAGCAAAATAAAAAAGGAAACAAACTTGTGCGCGCGCGCTTTATGTGCCGGGATGAGGAGGGATAAGAGCCAAGGCAGACGTTATGTAAAGAAGCCCAGCTCCGCATGTTAAATATTATGACCAACACACAAAAAATAAAAAAAAAAATGAAGTAAACTTGGTTAGCATGGTTTCTACACTTTTTCTTTAGACTCAAGGCTCGGACAGAAAAGCAACAACAACAACGACAATAAAAATTCATATTTTTTATGATCTCAAGTCATGCAAAAAGCGAAACGAATCAGAACGCGGCGCGCATTGGACGTGGTCGCGAATGACGGCGGCCATGACGATGACGATGACGCTGCCGCTGACAGTCTCCTCTCTCCCTCTCTCTCCACCACTAGCCTAACCCCTCTGTAGTTGCAACTCCGAGCTGAGCCCCACGTTTTTGGGGTTTGATTTTGTACTCCTTTTCCTTGTGCGAGATAAGAAGTTTTTTTCGTGCATATTTTTTTTATTTGGTATTCGCTTTGATATTCGTATTCGTGATGGCGTACGTCATGAATCGTGAAACACATACATATATTGTAGTACATACTTACACTGGTACACAAAAGTATTCGCACACTTTGAATAGTTAGTTTGGGCGCGTTTCTCATATTTTATAGATTTTTTACATGCGCCATGCGGAAATGTCTGACAGACACGTAACGCCATCCCTGACGTCCATAAATTTCTATTCGTTATTCGTTTAAGCATTTTGCATACATTCAAATTGAATATTTCATTCGACTTCTAAATTGCTGCAGGAATTTTATAATGAACATCCACAGAGCCTGACATTTTCATTTTGTGCTGCTAAAGTGCAGTTAAGAAATAATTGTTATTGTAAAAAAACAGCAACTACAGAACCCGTAACTAAGCCCTACAGCAGCAACAGCTACCCTAGGAAAGCACACAATCACAAAGTGGGTTGGTCGACACTCATCGCACCACAAAAACAACTAAAAGAAGTGCAGAGAAATGCAGAAAAAAAGAAGCGTTTGAAAAACAAAAAGGCGCACATTGCAGGGACGTGAGACGAAAAATGGTGTGTGTGGGGTACGATACAGAGACGGGCGCGGGGGTGGCAAGTAATCGTTTGAGACTTTGCGTTTGCAGCAATGGCTGCCCCGCTTTGGCTGAGGGGAAGGGAGCTACCTTTCTGCAGGTATGCAAAGTACTTTTCAGCACATCCCACACAGTCATGCCACTCACACACTCACCCACTCACACCAATACACACACACACGTACACTAAACATATAACAACACAAATGCATACCTAACGTAATATGAGAATTTTTGCACAGTGTCTGCAATTAGAAAATATTGTTATCAAATATTTAAGGACTTGGATAAGTGCTTCGCCCCCCCGCTGTAATTGATATCTGTCATGTACATATTGTTCACAGATACTGTACATGCTTACATACGCATGTCTCACTTGAAATTTACATATTAATTTATAATACAACGAGCTGTTACTCAAGCAATGCGCGTGAGACTCCGAGAGAAAATTAAATAAATAAATATATACTGGGGAATACTGTGATTTGATTTTTAAATGCACTGGTAAAATTGTTAATGATTCTAAAATTAAATTAGACTTTTAACAGTAAAATGCAAATAAATCTTAATTTTAATTCACATTGAAAAAGTTAAAAATAAACATTATAAACATTATTATGCTATAAATATTTAAATTACAAAAGATTGTTTCATCTATTATTTTAGATTATTCCTTGAACCTTCCAGCATATATATTTTGTTTGATTTTCAAAGTGTTTTATTTTAATTTGAGTATTTGTATATTATATTTTTGTATCATTTACACCTCACAACGCACCACTGTTTAATCCACAATGGAAATGAGCAGCTGAAGATGACAAAACTTGGTATGTCAAAGAAATGCAAATATGAAATGTTGGGACTCCAGAAGCTTTCACAACTTGACTGTGCGACTTTTTAGTAGGCACATACTAACCACACATACATACATATGTACATATGTATATACTTACTTTAGTATAGGAAAACAGCAGAAAAACGCCCAGCCATGGCCCGGCAGATGCGAGCCCTTTTGTCGATGGCCACACCACAAAAGGGGGGAGCAGGTAACTCGGCAATACTCATACGCCCCGTTTTAGTTGGCTGCTGGCTTTTTGCAGCATTTGTTGCCACAACACTCACACAACACACTACACACACTCACGACGACAACTAAACGACACTCAGTCATGTACTCACATATACAAGTGTTAACACACACACACTAGTGTGCAGCCTCAAAGCTGCTTCAACTGTGCCAAGCCAAAAACAGTGCAAACTCCGGCAATGGGGAGCTGGGAGACGACCAGAGAGAGGGAATGGGCTGTGGTGGAAGGGGAAAAGAAGGGGGAGGTGAGTGCAGTTGGAGGTTGTGTTCGTCGCTTGGCATATTCGTGCGCAATTTCGCGTTTGACGAAACATATAATCTTCGCACATTTCTATGGAAATGAATGGATTGGTGAATGCTTTGCTTGATGCATTGATAGATGGCTATACGTAAGACTGGATTGATGGATATATGTTCGGCTGGTTGGATAAATTCGATTGGTATTGCTTGTTGCTCGTTGCATTGCTTTGTTTTTCGTCTGTTTGGTGGCATTGCTGACTAAAAAGATAAACCAACAAGAACAACAACCATAACAACAGCAACAGCATAGGTGGCATATTGTCTGATTGTTGTTGTTGTTGCTGTCGTGCGTTGCACTCGTTGCAGCAGCTTGCTCTTGTTGCTGCAGTCACATGCAAATTGCTTTGTCCGCTTCAATGTGGACGTATTCGACGTTGCCTCCATGTCAGCCACACCCCAATCGCAATCCCAAACACATTCTCATTCCCATTTCCTTTTCCATTTTCAAATCCAGTCCCATATCCAGTCGCTATCTGGCAACGAGGCGCCTGCTCGTCGCTGCTTCTTGACTGCCAGTTGAATGGTGTTGTTTTACCTTAGTTTTTAGCCCGTGCTCTACTTACACCACACTGTTCACTGTTTTTATGCCAACTCGCTCTCTCACTCGCTCGCTCGCTTTCGGCCTATGCAAATATGCAATTAGTTGCCCAGCTTTGCCATGGAGCGGCGTGTTTGTTGCCATCTAACATGACATTCCAACTGAGTGGCACTGCGCCATCAATACTCGACATTTTGCATCAACATCGCAAACTTGCAGTTCAACAAAGTTGCCCCCCAATCAATACAAACGATGCAAGTGGAGGCGGAGTTGTGTGGCGTCGTTGCCATTGACGTCATCGATGTAAAATAACTTGGATTCAGTGGAAGAGATTACCAAAAAAGAAAATACAATAATTATATGGCAAATCAGATCTTACTTCTTTATAGAAAACTATTATTCTTAAATCGAGAACACATCTTTAGATTTTTTTTTCATTAGCTATAAGTAATTATTATCAGAATGATCGGATTGTAATAGTCCCCAATTTTAATGTTTCAGATTTTAGGTTATTAGCTGAATGTTTGCCAAATAATTTGTTGATTTATTTGATTTCAGCCTAATAGTGAATAATATGAATGCTTCAACAACTTATTTAAGTGTCGAAAAACGTTGACCTCATAATTTCCTATTGATTATCGGGACCAAAAAGAAGTCATAAGGTGCTAAGTCAAGGTTTTCAGTGTCCAAAAATCAATTCCCAATTCAATTCTCTAACAAAATCTGGATAACCATTCAGAATTCAACAGTTTACGTTGTTACAACGGAAAAGTTGCATATAAGTTGTTTTTGGCGTAAGGACTATTTTGGAACAACCTTTATCATCGAAAAAAATCTTAATTTTTTAAGTCTACAGAAACAATGTACAAAGTGACCGTACAAGAAAAATTTTATAAATTTTGGAACAACCTTTATCATCGAAAAAAATCTTAATTTTTTAAGTCTAAAGAAACAATGTACAAAGTGACCGTACACGAAAAATTTTTTGTCACAAAATACTTTTAAATGGAAATGTCAATTGGAACTTATTTAAGCTATGTCCTGATCTATCTAGGCAAGAAAATAAAGGACTCTCGTAGTCCTCGTCCTCGTCTCGTATAACGGTAATATACAAAATAATGTACCGTTATATTATATATAGTTAAGCTTAAATATAATTCCTATGTGGCTTAATCCACCGTAGCACACGTGACAGGTTTTCGCCAAACTCACGAAAAATTGTATATTCAGTTGGCGCAATGATTGAGATAAATTGTAAAAAAATCATCAGTAAAAGGTAAAAGTCTTGTAACGAAAGCATTTTCATTTCTGATATTCAATTTTGTGATGAACAATATTAAATTTGAATGATTAAATGAAATATGAAATATTCTGACAAAAAATAAATATACAATAGTTTAGCAAGGTTGCACTCAGCACAATATGCAAAAAGTCCCAGTTCTTTATTTTTTAATAATGAAACGCTTTCGCAGTTCTGTTACATGCACATATGTACATATAAGGCTAGTTGTCTTACGCTCTCGTCGACAACTCGATTTTCGTGGAAGCGATTCTTAAGTGGTTTAATGAGGGATCCTCCTTTACACAGTCGAAAAATACGAAATTTTCACGATTTTTTTATCGGGTATTAGAACTTTATGATAGTAGCCTCAGTATGAACATGGCTCTTATTTTAAAAAAGCTCAAAATTTTATATTTTTAAAGTTGAAAAATAATTTTTTTTTTTTTGTTAAGACACGAAAAAAAATATAACATTTTTTTTTTTTAGAGGAGAATTGAGATACAATCGAGCTTTCCCAACTCGAATCACCATTATTCGAGAAAAAAGTTCGAGCTATGGAGACTTCGACTTATGGAAGTCTTTTTGTTAAGTTTATTTTACGCAAGTGCCACTCAATCAAGTTCGAGTTAAAGAGAATTCGAGTTATAGACGTTCGAGTTATGGAAGCTCAACTGTATTTATAAAATGAGCCGAAGCACAGCCCGATCGCTTCAGTACAGCTTTCTCAATCGTGTACATGAAATCGAAAGAAGGGGTTCTGAGAAAAACGCGATTAAAGCTTTGGTACGTCAATAGTACTGCAGATATCGACTTGAAATGAATATTCTTGAGCAGCTATACAATCGATTAAAATTATTACCCGCTAATGGAGGTTCCCCCCTTAACTCAATCATTTTTTTTGACTATCAATCGAGCTAATTAAATTGATTTTCATAAATTATCGACAACTTACTAGAGTTTGTTTATCGTAATGCATTTGCAGAATTAATTCAGGTAATTATGTAAGAAGAGATTTAAAATTTTTTTTTTTCAAAAAAGTTATCTTGACACATAACATTATTGTAACACTACGGAGCTATAATACATCATAAATGTCTAAACCATGATCAAATTTTTTTATCAGCTCATAAGATTATTAATTGTTCAAAAGTTTTTTTCTATAACATAACAGGGGAATCGAGTTTCAAAAATTTAAGTTCTGAATAGGGCAGGTCGGTGACACTAACCAGTGAGCCACAGGACCACCGATCAAAATGATATTCCGCTTGATGATTTGTTTAGTTTTTGGCCTACTTTTTCATAATTTTCAGCTAAATTGTTTATTTTTTCGAACCCAGTTTTTTTCAAACTGAAAGTTCTAATCATGTGACAGGTCGGCGACTCTTATCAGTGAACCACCAGACCACACAGCTAAATTATAGTAATAAATAAAAAAAACTTTGCATACAAAATTTAAAAATATTTCGCAATATGAAACAGTTTTTCATTGCCAAAAGTTTCTGTGTTCAAAAACGGCATTCGTTACTCAAAAAATGTGGACAATATGCATAAGACAATACATAATGTACAATTTATGTGTCTTTTAAATACTTCAAGATACAAAAAGTTATTTGTTTTAAAACTATAAAGTTGAAAATTCAAGATGATTCACACATGTATATTGGTAAAATTTATATACATATGATGCATCCTCAGCAAAATATTTAGAGACGTTTATATTATTACCTGACACAAAATAAATGCGTTTGCGCAACTTTAATTTTGGAAATAAATTTTGCGGACATGCACATATAAAAGACAAAATGATCTTCAGTTTTGACAAATGATGGAGGGATATATGAACTGATTTTTGATATTAAACAGATTACCAAAAGATATAAAAATTTTTTAATTGCTGTACTGGCATGATTTCAAGAATTTATAAAAGAAATAAATTTCAATTTTAACTACACATTCCTTAAGTTACTTATTGTTCTCTTGCTTATGACTTCAGTTCTGCATAACGCACTTCACATTGGTCAACACTGCGTATACGCAATTTGTGCTTGGCTGTTTTATTAGATATGCAAACAGCGAGGGTCATTAAAAAACAGCGTCGGGTGCCTACAAAACGATAAACCGCAATGCAAAAAGAAGAAATACAAATTTACAACGGCATTCCAATGAAAGCGCTTCTCTTGTAGTTTACATTTTTTCCTCAGCTCATATCCGTATACTTATAGCTACACCTATGCTTACTTGGATGTGTGTCTGTGTGTGTGAAGCGACGCCATGTTGCTGAATGTTGCGTGTACGTGCGGTACGCGTGCATAAAGACATACAAACACATACATTTTTGTACATACAGATGTTGGCATATAAGAGGAGCAGTAACAACAACAACGCATTATGGCCGACACACAGTCGCTTGTGGCTTATATGGCATGACGTTGTCGTCGTCTTCGTCATTTGTTGTTGTTGTTGTTGCAGTTGTTGCAGCAGTTGTTGTTTTGCGTGCTGGAGAGTGAACCACCCAAGCCAAAAGCCCAAAATGCTTACAACGCATCAGAGGAGCGAGAGCTGGCAAAACCGCATACAACTTATTTTTGCTACTCGACTCGCTTTTGCGGCAGCAGTAACAACAACAACAACAACAAAAAGATAAAAAAAAGAAGACAAAAAAAGAAAAGAGAGAAAAAAATTATACATTTATTGTACTTGGGCAGGGAGCTTGAGTGAGCTAAGAAACTCGGCAAGAAACCACTCGACAGCAAAACTTGGCAAGTCTTTTGGTTTTGCGGTAACACAAACTATGCAGCGGGTGTTTCTCTGTCTCTGTGTGTGTGTGTGTGTGTGTGTGTGGCATGCAAAAAAGGCATTTGTGGAGCATGCTGCAAGCCTACGCAGAAAAAAGAAGAAGAAGAAGTAGAAATAAACTCTTGGGCGTAGCATCATTAAAAATGGCGTCCAAGTTTTATGCGCCCGCCGCCCATTGGCAAGTTTCCCATGGGGCAAGTTGAATCGAAAACTTAAAACTATTTTAAATGAGTTGCTATGAAATTTTCAATTAATTTTCTAATTCAATTTCGTGGCGGCCTGCAATGATTTATGAAGTGCAACAGCTGCAGCCCAATAAATGCTGAAATTTCGAACAGCAGCCGACGACGCGTCGCGACGTCGCAACGTCGCGCGTTGCAAGTGTGATGAGAAATTTCATAATGACTTCTTAGCTCTAAACGGGCGGCTGTTCAGCTTGCCACGGTTATAGCAACGGCTACGGCTACAGCTACAACTATAATAAGTGCAATTAGGCCATTGATGGCCGCAGCAACTTCAACGGCAGCAGCAACTAAAGCGGATGTGAAGGTGAGCGGTGGTAGCCATCAACAGCATTGAACCTGCCACTGGGACTGTGACTGGGTATTGGACTGGGAATGGGGATGGGGATGGCGATGGGGATGTTGCTGCCACTGAAGCTGCAACTGAAGCTGTCGCCTCGTTAGCCACGAGAGGAGCTTGTAGCGAATTTTCAGCGTCTAACATGGCAGTCGCCATGTTTAATCAAATACGTGACTTGATTTCAATTTGGGGCGTTTAGGCGTCAGCTCAACCGGACCAAACCCAACTGACAGACAACAGTCAAAATGCTGTCTATATTTAAGAATTTAAAGATCAACAGGACGACAAACGTACACTTTCTTGTGTTTTGCGACAATGTGTTCACAAATGCGTAAGATTCTGCCAAGATGTTGCCAGAGGTCCGCAAAGAGGATTTGTAACAAAAGTAATAGAAAATTCCAAAATAATATGAAAGTCGATAAGATGTAGGTCTTAATAATAACAATAACAATTAAGAATACTTAAATTAAACATTTATAAAATACACAAATACATTTTTAACATTCATTTTCTTGTTTATCCAGTTAGTCCTCAGGTATTGTTAAACTTTGACTTTCTATTATAATTATATTTATAATTAAATGATATTAGTGTCATTTGTCAGTATGCGAAATAATTGATCTATAACTGAAGAGCTGAAGTTAAAAATTCGAAAATGGCCCAATGAAAGACCCACACAATTCGTATTTATAAAGCTAATTTTAACACTATCTATTTAATGTAATAATATAATAAGAAATTTAAACAATAGATAATCAATATCTTAGCTGAATTAAGTATGCTCAGAAAATCAAAGAACATACCATAAATCCAAAACATTTTTAGCTTTTAACAAATTAAATTTTTTAACAAAGATGGCTATAATGACAAAGTAAATTAATAAACCATAGTCAACACATTGCCTAATTATAAATATAAATAGCTATTTAAACTTTGATGTTGGTCTGGTCACTTTAATGGCTTACTTCAATTACAAAATGTTCCATGTGGTAACCCAAACCCCGGTCAGGGATTTCGTTGCGTCTGGACATGATCACAACCTGTTCGGAACATTTCAGCAAGTCAATCAGAAGTCAATCACTTTGTTGGGGCAACGTTGCGATGCTCGCATCGGTATTGGCATCTCAGAGCAAGATTATATACTAAAATTCAGATCACTGTTGTTGTTGGGGTGTCTGTTGAAAATAATAATAATAATAATAATATATACTCGCACACAACAACAACAGCCCCGACAACAACAACCACAAGCACAAGCACAACATAATTGCAAATTGGCCCAAAATGAATGTCGAAAAGCCAAAACAGCAACATGATAATTTAATGTTTGCCAAATGGCCGAACGGGACACACGAATGCGACGATACACATGTGTAGGTACATGCTTATACTACAAAAAAGAAAGATTATAGACCACGCTAAAATGTCTGGCGACCTTGAAAGTGAAATGCGCCAAAGTCAAAACCAAAGTTAAAAAAAACACTAAAACCAAACAAGCTGGGTTTCTGTCAAATTGAGGAGGCAGTGCGAAAGGTGATAAAAGTTGATTTTTAAAATAACTTAGTTGTGTTTTGGCATTGTTTGTCCACAGTCGACACTAAATACTCGCATAATTGTATAGTGCGCACTCGTAATTGACTGTTCACAATATTTAATTGACATATCTCTGGTCTCTGGTTAGGTAAGTACTTCGAATGCTGCAATAATTGTGACCAGGCACTTGAAAAATTGAAATTTATACAATAATAAGTTAGAAGAGTCTTCAGCTCGAGGAAGTAGCTGGGGATAGGGATGTGGATGTGGATGACGCATGGGATCAGGGGTTGTGCGACAGTCAAGAAACAAAGGGTCCAGAGTCCCGTCTAGAATTTCGCAGCCGTCGCATTGCGTCGTATCTTGCAGATTCAGTTTTGTATATGAGGCTACACCTTCGAATCTGAATCTGAATCTCAATCTGAATCCCGTCGCCGACGTCGTTGCCGTCGCCGTTTTTTATGCAATTGTATTTTTGAAAGCGCTCGCATGGGCGTAAACCAAATACAATTTTTTTTTGCTGCTTTCTTTCTTCTTTACTTTATTTTTTATGTTTTCATTCATTTTTCTTTTTTTTGTTGAGCTGATTTCCGGCGCGTTTTGGATTACACAATGCAGCCCAGCGAAAGGTGAGCGGAATTCAGAATTTGAACGGACGCTGAAGTTCGAGTACTCGTAGCAGGCAACGTGGCAGAGGTTGTGGCAGTGGAAGAGGCAGAGGCAGTGGCAGAGGCAGTGACAGAGGCAGAGACATGGGCAGTGTGGTAACATGGCAACTTGCTCGATGGTTCTGTGTGTACGAGCGAGTGGCAAGTTCCGCCCTACGCTGTGGTGCACAATTCCTGTCGTTCTGCTGCTTGACGTCTTAAGAATCCAATTTGAATTGCGATTGCCACATGCGCGATTCGCACTCAGTTTTCGGCTGCTGCTGCTGCTGCTGCCCCGGAAATGCTTGAAACAAAGAACGGTACCCTGAACCTGAATCTGAGCCCAAGCAGGAGCCAAGGTGGCAACTGCAACTGCGATTTGCCCATTGCCACATTGTTGCTACTTGCCGCGTCCATTCGAGTGGCTTCTGTTGCACCACAAACTCGTACTCGTACGGGGTAGCTCTGGATCGTTGTCAGCCACCAACGCCCTTACCCTTTAACCCCTCTCTCCTTCTTTGGTTTCCCCCTCTGAAATTCTCCGCTCCGGTATAAATTTCAATCGCATTTAGAGATCTGTGAGTGTTGGCGACATCCGTCTTATTCTCTTTTAGAATTCCTAACGGACTATATTCTACTTACCTTTCTATAATATTGCAAATAACTGTATTTCCAGTTACAGCTGTGAACAACTGGAGAAATCCTATCGGAATATATTTGATAAAAGTGAGATCGATGTTAGCAGTGGAAATTACACAAAGAATCAGATACCATTTTATAGTAAGAAATCTGTTGGATTGTTGGATTGTTAAATATATTCAATATAAAAAATCAAATTGATAAATATATAGTTTGACCTAAAAATGTAGTCAAACATATATTTCTGTGGGTTTCTTAATAAATATTTATTAAACTCTAGTTTCTGCTGGAAACAAAACTTATATTAATGATTCTAGGAAGTTGGGTGCGTACTAAATTCAATTAAAAATGCTGTCGCAATTCATTTCGATAATTTTTCAGCAGTGGCACAAAGGCAAAAGTATTTCAATCAGCCAACTTTCAGCCATAAAGAAGCTTTATAAAGGGTGCCTGTGAGTGTGTTGCCATTCGTGGACATGCGTAACGAATAGAGTCAGTGGGTCTAGAGGTCTGCCAATGATGCCAGCGGTGGCAGCGGTGCCGACGGTGTGGTGCATTCAAATGAAAAATAGTTAAAAGCCACAGCGGTTGATCGGCCGGCAAAGTTCAAACTGAAATTAATCAAAAGTAAACCAAAGCGAAAACAAAAGCGCAAAGGAGGGCAGCCAAGGGTTAATCATCAGCTTCGTGCATAGTATACGCACAACTCTGAATGTATATCTATCTATCAACGATTCCAGCTCAAATAGCACTTTGAATCAATGAATGCGACTACGACTACGAATTGGAATCGGGCTGGCAAACGTCCGTCAAATGTCCGTTGAACAATGAAAGTGGCAATTAACCAGAAGCCGAGCATTAAATTACAAAATACGATCAGCGGCAACAGCAACAACAACAACATCAGAGCAACAGGTTGCCTGCCGGTCACCGATCATTATCAATAGATAGTAGTAATAATAATAAAATAAAGACACAGCAGCAGCAGCAACAACAACAACAAATCGCAGCAAAATCCCCAGATGCGATCACAACAATAATAACATCAACATTAGCAACAGCAACAACGTCGACAACACCGACAACGACGACAACATCGTCAACACAGTCAATGGGCCGCACCGGGGCTGCTGGTTTTGTAGCGCCCAGTGGGTTTCTTAATCGATTTCTTGAGGTTCGCTCCCTCTACGTAGCTGCAATTAGAGCAGAGACTGCATGAACACACACTCTCTCTCTCTATCTCCCCCTCGCTCTCTTTGTCTCTCTTGATCTGTCGCTGTAAGAGGTTGCAACGCCATGGGAGGCAACATTTGTTGCTGGCTTGAGCTCGATGTCTCGACCTCTGGCTCTGGAAGTGCATTAGGCTTGTGAACGCCTGCAAACACTCTGTCCCGCTGCGATGCCCCTGCCTCTTCCCCCGATGCCGTTCCCACTCCCTTCTACTTTCACCGTCCCTTTGTTGCATCCAAAAACTCACACGGCCACTCGACATATTGATTGAAAATGGATCTATTAGAAACCTGGAAGTGCGACAATGATAATCCGCAAAATGCATATGGCCCAAACAATAGCAATGTACAATGTGCACAATGACGGTTCGAGTACCGAGTGCATACCGTACAGTGGGGCGTGGTTGCTGCATTCTAATCCAAATCCAAATCCATAACATAATGTTTAATGCATGAAATTCTGTTTGTGTCGCAGTGCAAAATGTGCAAATGCACACAAAAAAATAAATGAAAACACGCCACATGATGCACTTTGTATTATCGCAAGTATTTAGAGTTTCGCACAGCATGTGGCATCCACATTTCGCCAGAGTTGCTCACTTCAAAATGATTGACAGCCGGTGAACGGGCGACCGACAGGGTGCGATTATGATTACGATACACACACACACACACCTATATTTAAGTTGTTGTTATTGCATTTTTAATGATATCACGTAGTTCAATGCGTTATCTCTGTTATTATCATAACTTTCTTCTTCTTTCTTTCCATCACTTTTTTTTACGTAATGTGAAAAGTTTTTTGGCCACAAACATGGCAAACGTTGCTTCCGGTTCGACATTAATGTTAACTCTTATTCATATGCAAAAGCTGCCTATGCGTGTGCTCGTGTGTGTGTGTGTGTGTGTGTGTACAGTGCTCATTACAATTTGTGCAAACTTTTGCGGTAACTATGTGTGTGTGTGTGTGAGTGATATCAAATTGGTTTTGCGGATATTGTCATCGATAGTCAATGTGGTCAACATAAAAGTGCAGTTTGTCGAACAGAATGGAAAAAGTTTGCTGCAAATGTGTTTGTGTAATATTTGGCAATAAATCAGAGTGTTTCAAATAAAAGTACTATTAGAACAAAACAAAATCAACTTAAAATGTACATATGTATTTTGGGCTAACCAAACCGAAGTATGAACCCAAATTTTTGTATTATTTCATCAACTAACTCGAATCGGAACCGAACCACTTTCTTAATTAAAAGGTAATTTAAAATTTAAAAGATAAAGGTAAAAAAAATAATTTCTTCAAGCCTAACTTCAGACTTTCAATAAGAATCATAAGAAATTAAGTCTTACTTAAATCATTTACCTAAGCTGCCCAATTTACAAAATTGACCATTTTTTACAGAACAATATAATGGATTTAATCAAATTTAAATCAACGAACAAGTAAAGCAATAATAGTGTTCTATTTTGTGTCTAATTAAACTAAGACTCGAGCAAAAACCTAAGGTACAGAACTGAGCCTAAATCTTCTTCTATGGTGCGATCCACCAAACTGAACCTTCTTTGAGTTTTTTTGTGGTTTGCAGGCTTGATTTTAACAATGCATACTACATAACATAATCGTTATTGAGTAAAATTCCAATTCCCATATCTTTGAAATCTCCCCAAGTCAAATGGGCAACCTGCTAATAAATAAGTTATTGCTCTTTTCTGGTTTGGGGTTGCAAGGGGCACCCTTAACCCTCAACCCCCCGTGCTGCACGCTGATTTGTCAACATTGGGCCATTGTGTGCGACCTTAAGTTCAAGTTGTTTGCATGAGCCACATCTTGATTAGCCCAAACACTTTCCCGAACGAATGTTTATGTGATTGTGACTGTGAATGTCGTCAGCTACTCGTAAGTTGGATGTCGTCGTTGCTGCTGCTGTTGTTGTTGTTGTTGGCCCTCTAATCGAATTGTTTCAGCGCAGCTCGAGGGCCGTCCGTAAATCGAGTCAATTTAATTGACCTCTAGAGGTCAAGTTTTCTTTATTATTGTTGCTATTGCTTCGTCTGTTGTTCTTGTTGTGCGCAGTGAGAAGCAACAGCATTTCAATCGCCTCGAATGGTACGCCTGTCAACACACACAGATACAGTTGAAGATATAGATACAAATATAGCTAAAGATACAGATACAGATGCAGTTATATGAACTGAACACGGACAGTGGTCGCTTCACCCGAGCAGTATTTGTCCCCATTGCCAGTCGGCGTATCTTTTGTCAAAGAGTGTGGGAGCTGGACCCAGAGCACAAACTAAAGCCGGAGACAAGAGACAGCCCCAATGCTTGGTCAGAATTCGCCAGCGCCTTAGTTTTTAATGGATTTAATTGAATTTGGCTTGTTGCGTTTATTTGTCTTAATTGTCTGCGAAATAATCATAAATCAGTTTTGTGTATGAGTCGTCAAGTCGCCGACGACAATTCACAGGCACTGTGGTGTGTGTGTGTGTGCGTATGGGTATGTGTGTGTCTGTGTTGCGGGTGTAGCAGTCGTACCAGCACTTGGCTCAATCAATTTATGACATATCTCTCAAATGCCGGGCACTGTTTTAAACTGGCAGTCTCCACGCTCATCCATCCATCTATCCATCCATCCAAGCATCCGTCCATCCGCATGACGCGGCATTTTTGGACCGAGCTTTGCCTGGGAACAACGGCAACAACCACAACGGGAACTTGCTTCACTTGACCGCGCCACATAGTGTAGCAGCTTCAGCTTCAGCTTGAGCTTGAGCTTGGGCATTGTTTTGGCTGTCAACCCTCATGCCGAAGCTGTGGTTGTTGCATTCTGTTGTTCCTTTGTCCAAGGCACCCACACGCCTCAATGGGTCGAAGTCGAAGCTGAAGTCGAGTTCAATTCCCGATGCTGGTCGCCTGTCTGCCAGTTGAGCGGATCAAAGCAAGCAGACGCTTTAGATTTAGTTAATTTAACATTTAACATGTAGAAATTTATGGAAGAGACTAAACAGCAGGTTGACTCCGCATCTCTGGATCTGATTCTGATTCTGAATCTGCCTCTTATTCTGAATCTCTCTCTGCTTCTTTTGGTTGCCTCTGTTGCGGTCCATATCAAAGAGCTCACTGCAGTTGCCTGATCGTGTTGACAACTAAATAACACGTTAATGTGTTTATTGCGTATACTGTACTGTCCCCAGAGTGTTGTGGATGTGGATGTCGTTGTTGAGACCATGGGCATTGCATAAGCGGCGATCAGCAGCAACAACCTGTGTTAGGTGTCGCGTACAACACATTTACTCGGTCTCGGACGCGGACGTGGACTCGGACTGAGCCTGAGTCTGATCCGCTCGCAACTTTCGCATTAAACATGAGGCACACATTTCACATAAAACGCGTTTCACCACGTCCAAGTTTCACGCCCGAGCATCGCTTGGGAAAGCTGCAATCCAACCAGACCCAGTCCGAGTCCCAGTCCCAGTCCCAGTTCCAATTTCCCCCTCTGGATGCACTTGGAATCATTCGCTTTTTGCAGTTTTCTTGCTCTTTTACAATTTATTTATATATTTATGAAAACGTTACAATAATCACATGCTGCTTTACTCACTCAAGTTTGCATTGGTTTTGAAATCGCTAATTCCACATGGATAATGGATTTCAGTTTCTGACGCAGTTTCAATATACAATAAATAAAACATTAACCTACCGATCGATCGATCGATTCATCAATCGCAGTTGTAGAATACTCATATCGTATTATCTAGAATGTGCCACAAATATTCAACGGGTCAATAAAAATGTGAGTTATTGAAAAAGGCTTGGAGAAATAAATATCAAATTGTATTTGAGAGCAGGAAGTGCATTCGGAAAGTTTATATTTATGTCGCATTTGTCGCAAAGATCATAAACTGTAATTCTAACGATTTATTAACTTGTGGATTACTACTACAAATGTTAAAATGAGTTATCTAATATAAAGAGACGTGATAAAAGCTGAAATGTGATAAGCTGTGATAAACAAATAAATTACACTGTTTTATCACTGCGGACGGCAGTCCGCGCTAGTGACGAAAGCAGCACGAAGTGTGCGAAAGCGACTAGCATATATACACAGGAAGAATGGAAAATTTGCTATATTATATATCTGATAATTTATTAAATATTAAAATGTTTAATGGCTGAGACTTTTATAAAAAACTAAAATAAAATAGAAAAATATAAAAATATTTATGAAGAGTAATTTTATTGAAAGAAAAACAATGTACAATGTATGTATGTGATTTTTAAGTGGTATATTGGGGCTTTCCCCAAATAATATAATAATCGTTGATCTTTGGGGAGTACCAACAGCCGATCAATAAATGACTTAAGGCTTCTGATACCCTTAATTTATTAAAAAAATATGCTCCTAATAAATTCTCTGATTCTTTTCGCTCTATTTTGCCGACACATTCCATCTAGTTCATCGTTTGCCAGCTGCAGTTGTGGACTTTGTGAGCAACTTCAAACGGCTGTTTGTCACGTGCCTGTGCTGCCTGCCACGCCCTCGCAGCGCATATGACGCTGATTAAATTAGCAGATTTGATATGAGAATACCCGTTCTCATAAGGGGATGAGGGGCATACTCGTGCCGTGTATGGAACTGAGCTGATTGCGTAGGAAGTCGCCTCATATATAATTGCCAGTTTCGAATTTCGGCGCAGGCGCAGCTGAACTGTGCGAACTCTGCCTTCCCCTGCCTCTGTCCCTCCCCGCTCTCTCTCTCCAGACTCCACCCTGGCTGATCAGAGTCTTACAACACCGACCCCGTTACGCTTACGAGTCTGAAGTTTGCCGCTAAATGCATATGTTTTTGCCTGTTAGCAGTCAGTCAGTCCGTCAGTCAGTCGGGAGCAAATTAATTCATTTTCAACACCTATTTTGACAGTTCATAAAATACATTTGTCATAAAATCGGTCACTGACTACTGACCAGGCCAAAAGCAAAAACAAAAGCGAACAACAACAGCAACGATCGACGACTGGCAACTGACGACGACTGTCGTTGTTGTTGACGTTGTTGGTTTAACTGTTGACTGTTGACTGGTCAGTGGCAAGTTGAAGATTTATCGGGTCTCATTGAGATGCAGCGCGTTGGCAACACAAAACAAAGCCAGGTTACCCCTGCCACGTCAAATTTGTCCCTTTCACAGAGATGTGACTGTTGAGGATCCTGTCTTTGCTTTGCCTTTGCTCACTGCCCTTTGACGGCCCCGAAAAAGCCCCAAAGCGAGTTGCAAAGTCGCAAAAATCTTAACAAAGTTATTTTACCAAACGGTACGACAAAAAATGTCATGTCCTTAAACATGCAGCGGCTGCTGTTGTTGCTGTTGTTGTTGTTGCTGTTGTTGCTTCATCTACCAACAGCCCTCTGCCTTTGCCCCTTTTTCGTCATCCTCATCCGCTGCAATCGATATGCGTGCAGATGCTCCACTTTGATCAGGTCATCAGCGACACATCGTTCATCATTCCATGCGGACGGTGCCCAAGAATGCAGTAGCAGCCGAGGAGCAGCAGCAGCAACAACAGAGCAGAAACAACAACAGTAGCAGCAGCTTCCAGCTCCAGCGGAATGACCAGTAGCCGGCAAGACAATGGCAAAGCCATGAAAGGAACGCTTTTTAAGTTTTACGCCAACCAACAGCCCCAAAGACCCAAAGTCTGACTCGCCTCGCTTCGAACTCGGCCAGGGACACGGCAGCAACAGCGACTTTGACGGATGAATTTCACAAATAACTTCAACTGCAGCTCTCTTGTTTTATTTTTTTTTATTTATTTATTTTTTTATTTGTTATTTAAGTTTTTCTTTTATTTGCTGCGTTATTTATTGTACGAGTATTTCGCCTGGCCTGGCACACCAATACCAATTTGGTATGGACCTGGACTTGGGCTTGGGCTTGGACCTGGGCTCAGTCTCAGTCTCGGTCTCAGGCACAACTTTGTTGAGTTTTGGAACGGAACGTCAGCCAATGCGACATCCACAGCGATGCGTCGTCCCCGTTGTGTCTAAGTTTGGTATGCGTCATTTTTACGAGGAAATTCTTGTGTACAAAGTTTTGCAACGTCCTGTAGCAACTGCAACAGTCAAGAGGAAGAGTTAAGGGTAACTGCAACGCTCTGAACGTCACTCGAGGCTAATTTATGTAAACACGCTAAGTACAGCAAGTAATTTGAGCAGTCAACTTGAACTTCAACTACAGCTCCAACTATCTATGAGTGTGTATCTGTGAATGTATCTGTATCTTTATCCATATCCTTTCCTTGTCAGTTCATTGTCAACGCCTCGATCTAGGCGAAATCCAATTGAAGTCAGGTCAAAAAGACAAATGTGCCATTGTTTTTTTCTTCAATAATTTGTGATTGTCCAAATTGTATCAATTAAAGAAAAGCAAACTTCGAATAGAGTACGTACTATTCGAGTACTCACTGCACTCACAGATATTTGCAGGAATTTGCGCATTCCTTTACATTCCTTGCGGATTCGCTTTGCGTCTCTGTCAGGCTGCATATTTGTTCTTTAAATTTTAAATTGAAATCACAAAAAGGTTGCAAATGCAAAAATCCCCTTACGACATTTACTGCCTGTCGACTCGGCCTGGGATGGGCCTGGGATTCTGGCCAGAGTTTTGCGGCCTTGTTTGGTCAGGCTGAGCCAAATTCTTTGATTTCGTCCAACAAATCTGTCCAGCCTTTGCCATTGTACTCCACAATGGCCAAGGTGTTGATTTAATGAGCAAAAAACACAAGACTCAAGTAGGCGACAGTTGAAGCCTGTCGGGTTTTCTGGTTTTTTTCTGTATCGCCGACATGGACTTGAACTTGACTGAAGTGTTGTGTTGTGCTGATGTCTCTGAATTGAGAATTTGAGTGTTGAGTGTTGTGACAGGCGCTCAGTCGCCGGCCTAAAGGATTCTAAAAACCAAAAACCCGTAGCTTTTGATTGACATTTTTATTTTTGGAGCTTTTGGAACACTCGAACCAGTCTATTTGAAAGCGAACTCGAATGTGACCTTAAGCTGAGCTACTTGTCTTGCCCTGTGTGGAATTTACCGCTAATTAATTAGCTACAAATATGCTTTTGTATATAGACGAGACTGGGCTGGGATCTGACTGTCAGTGTTGCCAGGATGCGGCCTCATTCCTGGCCTCTCGAACGCTGATGATTCTTCTTCTCCAGTGGTTGCTGTTCCTCATGTTGTTGCTGTTGTTGTCTCTCAGTGTCTGTAAGTGTAAATTGCTGGTGAAAATTGTGCCTTTGAGCACATAATGGAACCATTCAGCGAGCCTGTAAAAGCCTGAAAGCCTCAAGCATATCCTGCTGCATTCTTTATGATTAATGGAACAGATTTTATGCTTCCTTCCGTCGGCGCAGAGCACAGTACACTGCACAGTAGAGCACAGCTCAGCACATCACACAAATGCCACTTAACTTTTTCAAGTGTAAAGTGTAATGTTAATGTGCGAAATGCATTAATGTGCGGCGCGTGTCCTGGCCAAATCCCGCCCCGTCCCTTCGATTTGTCTCTTTTTTTAAGTGCAGCCAATGCCCGCCGCAGTCAAGTGGTTCTGAATAAATGAGCCAGGCTGTAAAGTGAATGGGAGGGCAAAGGAGTAGGATGCTCAAGAGTCTACTGCATACGAACATACATATGTATATTTAAATTTCTTCTTTATTTTGTTTCATTGATTTTGCTTTTGTTTTCAATGTTTTGTTTATTGTTTCGTTTGATTTGATTTGATTTTAAAATTACGACAATTACTACAACTAAAATGGGGTTGCTCGCCTGGATCTCTCTCTACCTCTCTCCTTCTGTCTTTCTCTGTCTCGCTTTATCCAATATGTATTACTGTTAATTTACGAGATTAATTTGCCCTTTCTTTCTATTTTTGATTTGCCTTTGTTTTTGTTGTTGATTTATTTAGAAAGTAGTTGCCATTTTCTAGATTAAAACTAATTAATTAAATGCTAGCACATAATTTTAGCATATACATTTCAACGTATATTCGATTTTAATTTAATGTTGTTTGTTGTTGCCATCTAATAGTTTACAATGCAAATGAAATTACACGCACATGGAAACAAAATTGATTTGTAAATGAATAATTCGGAATTGAATGTGTATTTGTTTATATCTGTTTGATCATAAATTAAACTACAGTTAACCACACGCACTAATTACCACTTAATTAATAATAATTACAACTACAGCAAGCACTACATCAATATATTTTGCATATTTAGCTGCATTATACTTATTGTGTTTCTTCATCTTTATTAATATTTATTTATATATTTATATGTATATATATATATTTACTTTACATTTTATGCAATTTATTATTTGTAATTTCGTGAAATTTAACATTTTTTTATACTTCTAAAAATTAGTTTACCTTACAGAAGTAATTGTTGATTTTTACACAAATTTACAATACAAATTTTAAACGCCTTTTTCACACAATTTACTTATATTTGATTTGAATTTTTTCTGTTCTTTTCCTTTCCTTGACGTGGTTTCTCTATTTCAAATGATCTTGACTGTGTCTTTATGATTAATTTATATTTTGTATCTCTTTTCTATAAATTTTTTTTGCAGAGTATGTAAAATTATATTGCACATAACGAGAAGAAAAAATTGTATTCCGGATTTTGTTTGTTTGTCTGTCTGTTTGTTGTGGTTTTTTGTTTCCGAGTGCAGTTGAGACATCCTAAAAATTATATGCAAATGTTGTTTCATTGAGATCTGATTTTAACTGATTTTTTTTATTTTTTTTTTATACAGAAAAGTAGCATTTTATAATCTAAACAAAAAAAATACATTCGTATAAAAGGCTTAAGATCAACAGCTGATTTCATTGTTTGTCCTGGTTATTTGTTCTTGTTGCTTTGTAATTGTAATTTTATTATGGTTTTTATCTTTTTTTTTTCGTATTTATACATAATGCAATTTTCTATAGTTCACACAAATAATAATGAAAGTAAAGGACACATTTGATACTTGCATAAAATAATATTGAGGAATGTATGTATGAATGTATATTGTTTGTGTGTGTGTCTATGTTTTCTCTTTCTGTTAAGTTGATATTGTTTTTTATTAATATTATTTTTATTATAAGCACTAACTGTAAAACGACTCATTCACATTTTAAAATTTAATTACATGTTGTTTGTTAAATATACAAAATGTTTCACGGTCTTAATAGCTGCATCATATTATTTGATATTTTACAATTATTTTATGCGACAATCAATCATTCCATTAATTGATCAATCAATCATCAATCTGTATTTAATTATTGGCTAAGATATATTCTGTCTGTTTGTCTGTCTGTCTGTCTGTCTGTGTGTCACATTCACTGCCCCGTCGCGGCCCCATCACCATCGCCCACATAAACCGCACCACTGTGAGGATGATGGTGGTGGTGGAGATGATGATGATGTTGATGATTCTCGTGCAGATTCAGTTCGGCACAGGGCCTTGCCTCGTAGGATTGGGATTGCATGGACTGTGCCCATGGAGCGGACGGCGGGGGCAGCGGATTTGGGTGCTGTTAAACCGCCGGCCACACGCTGCAGAAAAAAAGAGTGAAGAAACAAATACAATGGGTCAGTTATATTTATGACACTTATGAGACACTGTGGCTGCAACTTGGTAGATTGGCAGATTGGCTTGTGAACTTACGTTAGTAATGATGGATTCGTCTCGGGCTGATACCAATACTGCGGCACATAACCGCCCATTTGAGGTGGCGGATTGTGATGATGCGATTGCGGATGTGGCGCCGCTGGATGAGGTGGCTGTGGTGTCATTTGCGGTGGTGGCTTATGGTCAATCCAATGCGGTTTCTGATCCCATGGCGCTTGCGTTGGCGGACTAAGACCCGTGGGTGGAAATTCTAAACGTGAAATTTAGAGAGAAAGAAGAAAACATGAAATAATACTTAGTTTCAACTCGAAGATTAAGCAATGTGCAAAAGTGAGAAATTATTTGAGGCTACTTACCGGGTGATAACTCAGACACAGGCGTACTTGATGGCGTTGGACTATGTCCGGGAGGTAGATAATGTGAGGGTGAGCCGCTATTTGAGCCACCGCCGTTATTACCGCCTGCAAAGCATACAAAAAACATATAAATATATTAATAAATACGTGAATAACACTAGTCCAACAGATACTTATTGGTATTAAAAGTGAAGTGAACTTACCGCTGTGCATTTGATTAGGACTATGCTGACCGGGATTCGGTCCTCCGCCGCCCAGTGGCATGCCGCTGTTGGTGCCCGGACCCTGAGCTGCTTTCATCATCTTTTTGTACTTGGAACGACGGTTCTGGAACCAGATTTTCACCTGCAATGGCAACGGAAACGGCAAAAAAGGATACGTATTTATTAAACAGTTTACAATGTTTACATGTATAAGTATCTGAATGTGTATTTGTGTATCAACTATGGCGCAATTAGTTTCTGTTTACAATTCAGCATGAGTCTCAAGTTTTGTTGTGAATTACCGCAAAAAGAAATTAAGCTGTCTGGCTATAAACAGAGCAGCGAACAACCTGGTTTTAATTAAGTAATCGGCAGGCTTCTTTGGCTTCTGCGACAGCGCGGCGTTATCAAAAGCGATTAACATTCAATGGGAATCGATTGTAACTGCACGTACTTTGTTATTGACTAATGATAGTTATAGATTTTTTTGTATATATATTATTATTCATGACGACGACGTCGACGGCTTTTCAAACAGCTTTTCACATGAAATTAAAAGTGAACGCTCATGAAAAGCAGCTGGCAGATAAATGAATCCAACACTTGGCTTTTCATCCATGCAAAGATCAGAAACAGAAACACATTTTGGCAGCGTGTGACACTTGCAAAATGTCTTTATACTCACTGAGTGTATCTATGAGTGCGTATGAGTGTATTTGTAAGTTTTAGTATGCCTGTGAGTGTACTAAGTGCAGTGTAATTTCAGTGCCTGAGATTTCGTCATCATGTCGAATTTGCAAGCCAAACACTTGAAGCTACAGCAAATGAGCCAAAAATGTATCTCACAGTTACTTTCAATTTTCATTTTTAAATCACAACGAGTCGAGACGTGTATCTGCTGCTGTTGTTGTTGTTGTTGTGTTGTTGCTGTTGTTGCTTTTTGTTGTGTAGAACTAATTGTGCGCTGAGCTGTGCGCACTTCACTTTTGAAAGCCAACGGCAGCCTCAGATACTCTGTAGCTCAATCTCTGGTTGCTGCTGCCGCTGCTTTTTCTGAAGTGTATGTATAAATATAGATACAACAACAACAACAACAACGCGTATCTAATGCTATTTATGCGCGCTTTTAACTGTATCTACAGTTTGCAATCTTACACATAGATAAATGACGTACTTCTATATGTATTTATATACAGATATATCTATATATCTACCTATAACCGACTTGTTCAAGGTCGTTCTTCGCGGTTGGTTGAATTTTTGTAGCATGCGATCTGTTTTTTTTTGTCTGCCTTTTAGTTACCCATTTTTTATGTTGCTTTTTTTTGCTAACAAATTTCACTGGCTTCGTTTTATGGGCGACATAAACAATTTGACAGTGTTTTGAGCATATCTTGGCTTGGCCTGTGCCTGATTTTTATGTGCATTCCGCACACTGTGCGCTGGAAGCAGATTCAATTAAGCGATAACTACCGGTATTGACTATGGACAGGCAGACAGACAGACGGGCAAACTTGTGTACTAATTGCTGAGATCGCCGAGATTGTCGGATCACCGGATAGCCCAAATGCCGGATAGACAGATAGACGGATTGCCGGCGTGTCGTGTCGTCAGATCGTTGACATTGACGACGGACGGTAGCCGAAATATATTTTCATTTTCATTTTCAATTCAATTCGATTGAATGTTCAATCATGCGGCACACGACATTGAAATGGGAGCAGGGGCGCCCCGCTTGAACTGAGCTACTTTTCAGCAGCAATATTTAAGCATAGCTCAGATACTTTAGTTAATTCTCGCCTTGATCTATGCAACTCTCGCAAGACACTAAAAACCATTTAATTCAGTGTTTTAAAATATAATCGCATTTGTAGCTTTTTTTTCTTTTTTGTTTTGTTGTTGCCGCCACAGTTTGTCGGCAGTTACGCAAGAGAAACCATGCGCAAAATATGCGCTCAATGATAAAATATTGTCGAGCTTCAAACAAAAGTTATTTATTTGCGGGTCTACGAAGAGTACCACAATAGGCAAAATAAATATTAATCAATATTTCATTAGCTATGCAGGATTACAATTCTGGGAACATGGTACTCTAGTTAAAAGAATGACAACTTTAATTTTTGTATTATTATTCTTTCAATTTAAAGCAAAATTAATTATTTGTTGAGTGAAATATTACAAAAAAATCTATCACAAGCCAATAATAAAAAATCAAGCTCTATCAATGATTAATAATTTTATTTATCAAGACTATTACTCAGCAATAGCATAAACACTTAAATATTTATATCGCGATTAATGAAGTGCAATAAATAATTTAATTTATAGTGTAACGCGCTTAACAAGTATTTTTTTATTTTATCAATTAAATTGTGTGTCAAATTCAGTTGTCGAAGTTAATGGTGAGCAGCCTTTCAATTGTCGGATTTGCATTTGGAATATGCTTTGACAGTTTTTGTTTTCGAAATAAAAATACGATGAATTATATAAGACCAATCGAAATGCAAATTGTTAATACAAAATAAGAATTCTCAAGATCTCCCAAAGTACATGTATGTATGTATTTAAATTGTTTGCATATCTTTGGAGAACACTTTAAAACAACACAGTCTAGATATAGTTGTTTTCCCCGCTCGAATTGCTATAAATATTTATGCAAAGCAAATATAAAAGCGAAAAGTAAAAACCACGCACGAGAGTAAAAGTGTGGCTGTATCCGCAGACTGACAGACAGACGTACAGATAGTCAGTCAGACAGTCTGTCAAATGTCAATCAGCCTTATGTCATGGCAATGGCACTCGGGCTTCGTCTACATCTGCAGCTCCATTGGTTTTGTGGCACTCGCATCAATTTGTACCACTTTCATATGGACAAATATGGCAAACAACGTCGAGTAAAAATGAAAAATAAAAATAAACAGCAACGAAAAAAAAGAGTAAGAAACGAGAAATTAGCATGTCACTGTGTCACTTGAACCAGCAGCAGCCAAGAGATCTGTCTTTTGACCACATTTTTTACTTCAGTGGCTGCTGCTGCTGTTGCCGTTTTGTCTTTGGCATTATCCTTTTAACCCACTTTGGAGCTGGCTAGCCATAGTCATAGCCTTAGCCATGGTCATATGGCAACACTTCTTCTGGCTTGATCACTTCCGCAATATGCCACTTGGCGTATAATTTATGCGAGGCAACAGCCACAATTGATGAGGCAGCCAACAGATGCGCCTCAGCAAGTGACAAGCGACTGTTGTCTGTCGTCTGTTGTCTGTTATTCAGGCTTTCTAATATGTAGCCCCAACTGTTGTTTCATATCACAGTTTTGACTCTGGTCTCGACTGGATATGAAGTCGGAAACTGGATGGTGGATGGTGCCACCTGTGTGTGCAATTCAAACTGGTTCTTCGAGTGTTGCCAAAGTGCGTTTATAATTCAAATGTGCTCGCCTTGGCTGGGCATTTAATTCATTTGACAGTTGAGCATTTAAAACGTGGGAAAAGATAACGAAAATGATTTTATTAACCAAGTTAATACATATGTCCATGTCTGCTCAAGCGCCAATGCCTGATGATTGTTTTTTGCTTGAGTATTGTGTGTGGGAGTCTGTTGCCAAATTTGCAGTTTCCTTAGCAACAAGCAACTCAAAGTCACCTTTTCTTTTTTTTCTCTATGATAAATCATGAATGGGTCACGCCCATTGCCAGGCCCCAAGCCTGGAGCTGGACCTGGACCTGAACCGCGACCTGGAGCTGAAGACGAAGCTGAAGCTGAAGTTGGAGGTGGCCATAAATAATGCACATCAAACGAGAAGTTACCACTTTATTAGTCGCGGCCGAAACTGCAGCCGGCTAAGTAAATAGACAAGACAGCACGGATGCGCCCGCTTAATGACAACAAAAACGCCTCAACAAAAAACAAAAGCAGATTGTTGTTGTTGTTGTTGTTGTTGCGGTTGCAATGCATTTTCCATTTTGGCCATTTGAACGACCTGCAAACGATGTCTGCAAAATGTGTTTATGTGTTTAGGTTTTTGTTTCTCTCTTTCTTCTTTTATTTTTAGTTGTTAATGCATTTGCAGTTGTTCACAAATTTATGGCTACCAGCAGCAGCAGCAACAACAATCTGGCCAACTTGCTGTGCTGTTTTCCCCTCATTGTTCTCAGCTTGCTGCTTGTTATGTTGCCAACAATAAGTTGACTCTGACTCCGACTGTGGCTGTGGCTCTGGCTCTGCCTCTGGCTTTGCTTTTCATTCATAAATTCCATGCAACAAGATTTTAACATATTTCTGCACATTTTTGGTGAGCGAATTTCAATTTGCAAGCAACAGCGGCCAACATTAAACCATTTTGCCATTTTGCCGGCTTCCTTTGCCTTTCGCGGCACTTGTGAATTACGAGCAAACATTTTCCCGTCCCGACCGCCTAGTGTTACATTTTGTAAACATTTTGCTTAGCCTGATTAATGGCACATTCAAATAGGCTTTGGGAAGCTATCCAATTGGCAGTAGCAAAAACAGTGGTACAACGTTGTTCCATTGATAATTTCCTTATTACCACATTGCGCATACGCACTGTTTTCACTTTCATTTTTTGTATAAATTTCGTATTTGTAGCGATTGCTGATCTATTTCTGATGCTGTTGTTTCATGCAATTTGAGTTGTATTTGTTTTCCTTTTCAGTTTTATGACAGCTAATGGCCATAAACTTTCCTTCCAACAAGCACGCGCCGGGTCGCCAGTTGCCAGCTCAAGACAGGTAGTCAGGCAGTCACTAAGACAGTTAGCCAGCTAGCCAGTTAGTCAGTGGGTATGATTGCTACGTGGTTAGGTAGCGACGTCATCGTTGCCCGTGGACCGTCGATGGTCGCCAGGCGGCAATCTATTTTAATCGCGCTGCAATCGCAAGCGCACCGTAAGCTTCGCGGCGATTTTTAATTTATGCGCAAAGTAAAAAAAATAACATTAAAGAAACTAAAATCATAAAAATTTAAATGCTAAAAGAGAGTGAGAAAGAGAGGGAATGAGGGAGGGTGAGAGAAAGAGGCTAAAGTCTGTGCTGCTGCGCGAAATAAAATAAAATTTTGATTTATGATCTTGTCGCTAAAGTTGTTCGTCAACAGCCGACAACTGGCAGCAGCAACAACAACAACAGCAACAAGTTTTAGCTGAAGCTGGCGCAACAAGTGCTTTTTGGTCACTCTGTCAGTCAGCGGAGATCGAAGAGTAAAGCTGGAGGGGGGATGCTTGAGGTAACATCGTGCGGTTACTCGATGGAGATCATTCATAAAACGCGGCAGCTTTTCGGCTGTTCATGCTCGGCGGTTAAAGATGCTTATCGCTTCGGTCAGCCCAAAAGTAAAAGCCAAACAAAAGCCAACAACAAAATAAGTAAAAAACGCATTTATTATTATTATTATTTAATGTTTAAGAAACAGATGGCAAATTTGCGATTGTGTTGTGATTCCAGCGACAGCTACTTAATGTGTTGTTGCTGTTGTCGTTGTTGTTGTTGTTGTTTTGCATGCAGCAAGTACTGGGGTATATACACAATAGTTGCGTGCGTGTGCTGCAAGAGAAACCGCCACAGCAACAACAACAGCAACAGCAGCAGCAACAACAAGACAAGATACACAGCCCCACCCACCCGAAAGAGCAGGAGACTGGAGTCTTAAAACAACTGACTCTGAGATTGTTGCGTTTCTCGCTGCGTTGCTCTTTTGACTGCCATGGTTGACGGATTACGCAACTTGCCGGCCGTAGCATTTCCATTATTATTATTGTTATTATTTCTCTACCTATAGATGTTGTTGCTGTTGTTGTTCTTGCTGTTGTTTGTGCCTTTTCATTGTTGGAAAATTTGTACATTGCATGCGATTGTTTTACGTGCGGGCAACGGCAACGGCAAAAATTTGTTTATAACTTTGAATGCAGCCAGCAACAACAACAACAACAGCAACTGCGAGTGTTGAGCCTCAGGGCAGGCAATGACTTTAAAACGTACTACAAAAATTTCAAAAACGAAAACAAAAAAGAAAAAACAGAAACAAAAATAAAAATAAAAACAACAAAATAATAATAATAATGATAATGAACACAATGCCATGTCGTGGCAAAAAAGTTTTCTTTTGAAAAACGTTCGTCTGTCCGTGTCTGTGTTGCCAGCTGTCTATCCGTTGGGCTGTGCCATGCCCTAGAGTCAAGTGTCACGCACGCTGTGCCACAGTAGATACACAACATGCTGTACAGCTCAACAACATCAGAAGCAGCAGCTTCAGCTCATTATATCAACATGCAAACGTTCTATAGTCAAGGCGAAAGGTTTTCAAGTTCGTTGCCTAAGTCTTTCGTTTTGTGAGTCGCTTGTTAACAGTCTTACAGAAAAAAAATACTATACTAATAAACATCAGCGAGTTGCGAGAGCTGAGCAAACAGCTAAGCAGGCAACAGCCTCAGCCTCAGCTTTAGCTCCAGCTTGGCCCTGGCTGAATCTTGAGGTCTTTTGGAAGGTGCAACAAAAGTGATTTCCAAATAAAATCGTTGCGGGCTGTTTTGGGCAACGCCTTCCCAATGTGCATGCCAAAAGCGCCGAAAAACCAAAAACTTACAAAAAAAAAAAACGAGCATAAGGCAAGAGTAGAAAGCAACAGCAACAATTTCAACAAAAAACGCTCAAAGGCTTCAAGGCCAGGCCAACGCAACAACGCCTTGGATCCAGCATCGGATTCGGCTGCGACTTTAGTTTCGACTTCAGCTTCAGCTCTTGTGTCCAAAGCCAATAAATGAACGCAAGTTAACACCGCTTGCGACTGGCAACAAATTGAAAGCAAATCGATGCGGCGGCTGCTGCTGTTGTTGCCGCAGCCCGTGCCCGTGACCAGCATCATCATTATCAGTCAGCTGAGCCAACAGCAACAGCAGCAGCCACGTTCAAAGTTGAAACACGTGGCCAGGGGGCAGGCATAGGTTGCCAGGTTGCAGTTGCCGCATTTGACCTGCTCGTGTGTGTTTGACTTGTTTTATGGCACGCACGTGGATTCAGCTCCAACTACTCAGCTTGAAGCTCGGTGAAGCTCAGTGAATCCCAGTCGCATTGCCATGCAAAATATGCAGCAAGTTGCCCATTTTTGGTTTGACTACGTCTACGACTATGAATCCGGCTAACAGAAAGGAAGAGAGAGAGCGAGAGAGAGAGACAGTGAGCGAAACAGGGAGACTTCAGTCCGACTACGGTTTAGTCCCCCGGGGGATCTGAATGTGACGTTGTCAGCTATGCCATTGATCTTTATCAATGAGCAGCTAGCAGCGGTTGCAATGAATGGCGCGCGCTTCATTAATTTATGCATATATAGGCAATGCGTAAAAGTGAATGAGACGCTGCCACAGCAGCAACTTGTTGCAGTTATGAGTCGAACTGAGCTGTGCTTGCCCCGCGGGGAGCGCTGCTTAATAAACAATAAATATGCAATTAGGCAAGGCCGGGGGAATGCATCGCCAGACGAAGTCCAAGTTGGAGTCTGCTTATGAGTCTGGGGCCTGTTTATATAACGCAACGCAACGTCTCTAACACAGGCCACAATTAACAAGTTGCTGATGTTGCTGCTGATGTTGCTCATGCTGCTGTTGCTGGCGTTGCGGGTAATGAGAAATGAGCGCACTCCTTGGAGGCAGCCACGTAAAACAATTTATAAATAAATAAAGATATTGATCTAATTTCTATATAGGCACTTTGGCTGCTGGTACGGTGATTGCTTAATCGCTGCCACGCATGAGCATTTCACCAGCAGCTGTTGCTGCTGCGCTTATTGCTGCTAACTGGTGGCTTTCAGTCACGTACTTGAAGTGAGCCATAAAATGTGACAGGAGAAAGATACACAGACTTTCAACAAGTTTCGATTGATCGCCAATTGCAGCTCATTTATATTAATACCATTAATACTGGCCTTTATTAAGAATTTGTATTAGCTGATAAAGTTGTTAGCGGTTTAATTTAACGGCCCAGCACCCAACACTCGATCTGCAGTTTACAATCTAAATCTCAGATAGCACTTTGGCCTGCGTTCTGTGTTGTTCGCGCGAACTCGCGACAAGTTAGCCGCATGCCAATTGCCAAATTTAGAGAGATGGTGCGACAAATCGAGCATTATACTAACTCAATTAGTGCTTTATTGGCTCAGAGAAATGTGCCTTTTGCCATTTCTGGCCCATACGCAGAAACAATTAAACAGTCAATCACAGCAACAGCAACAAATATATCTCTAGACTAGGCTAGACACAGCCTTTGGGTCTCCGAGCGGATGACGGGCATCCGGGCATCTCTGTTTGCCATTCTTAAAGCTTTTCGCTTTTCTATCGCTACAGCAACAACAACAGTAACACAACAATGTTGTCAAATCCGGAAACTGTTCCCATGTTCGTTCCAGTCACTGTCCGATCAACGTTGTGAACTATTGCAAATTGTGTTTACAGCAACAACTGCGAGTGCGAGTGGCATGCAATGTGAATACATTGCGAATACATTCACGAATACAAATGCGAGTACGAATACTATTGCGAATTCGAATTCTCATTCGATTCGTTTTGATTCACCTGCAAGGCCTTGAAATTTTGTAATTCTAATTTGTTGCCGTTGTTTTTGTTATTGCTGTGTGCCAGCAACTAAAACTGAGTCAGTTTTGCAGTTGTGCTTTTGTAATCCATCAACCAGCAGCAGCAACAGCCACAACAACAATTATGATGAAAAACAGCAGCAGCAGCAACTGACGCAAAATTTTTCAACAATAAATTGGCGGCAGCATTTGATCAACAATTGTCAAGGTGAGATTCTGAGCAGATAGAACAGCAGCAGCAGCAACAACATGTTGCTCACAGGGAGGCTAGGTGGGGCTATCAAATACAACACCAGCCACAACAACAACAACAACAGCAGCCGGTGCAGTTCCAAGTTCCAAGTTGACGTCGCTGCCGCTGTAAGAGGGCGTGACGGGGCGGAACGCGCGCAACAATAACAAAATATGTACACATAAATATATTTATATATCACTGCGGACGGCAGTCCGCGCTAGTGACGAAAGCAGCACGAAGTGTGCGAAAGCGACTAGCATATATACACAGGAAGAATGGAAAATTTGCTATGACTGCCCGATCAGGTCGAGCTATATACCGATCGAAAGCTATCAACCTAACTTACAAATGTGCATACTAAGACTTTTGAAAACTCACCTGGTTCGTGAGATAAACAGGTGTAAGTGGGAGGGGCAAAATTTAAATGATTGGAGCTAATGGGGCCGTTGGAGCCTTTTTGATTTTTTTTTTAATTTTTAACTATTCTAATCAAAAATACGCGTCGAATGACACCTTGATCATCAAAATCCGATCACTGGTTCAGAAGATAATTAATTTTGAAACTTTTTGGTGCCCTTCTCAAAACGAGATGAAAAGTCAGTCTGTTTGTTTGTTTGTTTGTCTGTTTGTCTGTTTGTTTGTTTGTTAGGATCAAATCGTTGATTTAGCTTAAAAGTTTGAATGAGGACTTGTTCCCGCCCAAAAATCTAGAAACGTTTGTTCTACGACTTTTTCGAAAAAAAGCTAGTTTAGCGGGAAATCGCTAAAAACCGCTAAAATTAAAACCCTTATAGCAGTCAAACGATAAAAGCTACAGATGCGATCTATATATCGTTGAAAAGGTATTTTGAAGGGCTGTTATGCATACCTTTAAACTTTTTCTCTTAAGTATATAGGTAAATTGCTACAGGTGACATAAGGTATTTTCCTCCACATTTTGGCGGTTTTTGAGAAAACGCCGCTAACGATTTTTTTTAAATTTCAATATGTTTTAGTTTGTAAAATTTCGCGTTGTTTGATATATGACACAAAAAATTTTACCGTTAGGTTTGGAAGATATAACCTATTAACTGAATATATACGTTTTACTTTGAATTGGAATAGGGCAGCAGCAACAAAGTGTCATAGCAGCCAGTTTGTTTGTTTGGATCAAATCGTTGATTTAGCTTAAATGTTTAAATGAGGACTTGTTCCTGTTCAAAAATCTGGAAACGTTTGCTCTACGACTTTTGCGAAAAATCGCTAGTTTAGCGGGAAATCGCTAAAAACCGCTAAAATTGAAACCCCCATAGCATCCAAACGATAGAAGCTACAGATGCGGTCTATATATCGTTGAAAAGGTATTTCGAAGGGCTCTTTGACACTGCTTGCAGCGTAATGCGGAAATTACCTGTTAGCTGAATATATACATTTTACTTAGAATGGGAATAGGACAGCAGCAGCAAAGTGTCATAGCACCCAGAGTTTAAGAGTGTTGATAGCTTTTGCGCTGGGCATGTGTGTTTGTAAAGGGGACCAGTGTTGCCAGACAGTTTGTTTTAGCTACACAAGCAATAAACACAGTTGACAAAGCTATACTGTCAAAAAATATTGCAATTTCAAAATTTCTGATGTCGTATTCAAAAATTTCTGATATCCCATAAAAAAACCTCTTTACGAGGTAAAAGTCTAGTGACGAAAACATTTTCATGCCCCAAAATTTCTGATATCCAATTTTGTGACGAATAATATTAAGTTTTACACATAAATTATTTTAAACAACATTTTTGCATTCGGCACTGCGCAAAACAGTAAGTTTTATTTGGTATGAAGAATTGAGACATTTTAGCGCAATGTGCCGAGTGCCAAAATGTTGTTTAAAATAATTTATGTGTAAAACTTAATATTATTCGTCACAAAATTGGATATCAGAAATTTTGGGGCATGAAAATGTTTTCGTCACTAGACTTTTACCTCGTAAAGAGGTTTTTTTATGTATATAAATATATATAGATGTATTTTTTTTAGCAAAGCTCGAGACCGAGACGCGCATTTAAGTTTAACTTAGTCAACGTTGTTGTACTTTCTGTGTCTACTTATATTGTGTTGTTGTTGTTGTTATTGCTGTTGCTTTGTTTTTTTTGTGTGTGCTACAGTCACTGCAAAATATTAGTCATATTTAATTTAGTTTCGGCTTCGCTGCCTGCAGCAGGTGACAGTAAACTAGCAAAAGTTTCTACGTTTCCATCTTATGGTTATGTCATTTTCGGCTACACAAAAGCAAGTTTGAGGAGTCTCAGAGGGGACAAGTGGAGTATCCGTACTCGAAACGTAACTAACAGACAGTCTAACTAACTTTTTGGGCAGCTGTTGCTGTTGCTTTGGGAAATACTTAAAATTGACGTTGTCTGTTTAATATTAATGCGATTCTGTTGAAAGAAATAAACGAATCGGCTACTAATTTATTCGTTCACGTGTCCAATATTGATGGACTTATTCATTACCTTATTAGAAAGTAACGACATTTGCGAGATTTACAACTGGGAAGCCCACTGTGGAAGTTGAAAGTGTAACAATGAGCTGATGTACTCGTAAATACTAATAATTCGAGTGAATACTCGTATTTACTAGGAATCACTAGTAGACTACTAAGTCAATGGAACTTTGAACGGATATTCAACGGATTCCAATAAAAATATTGACTTATCCCATTTACAATCTATTGATCATGATCTACACCAATAGGAACTATTTTAATTTCTTCTATTTGCATCTATTTGAATACTTCCTTTATACCACTTGCGAATATTTTCCCTGTTTCTTCTTAAGATATTCAAGTATCTTTTGATTCGAGGCCTTGTTACCCCATTTTGCTGTGCTTAAAATCCTTTAACATTAGTTATATATAACAATTACTATGAAAGATGCACCTCCCCATTTCACTTGCAGTTGTGCATTTAGTCAATTATTTAACCACAACTTTAATTACCGCTATTTATATTGCTGCTCGCACAAATTCTTGGCCAGGCCCGAAGCGATGCCACAAAATTAAAGAGCGCTCATAAAAATGCACTTGAAACATTTTCCAGGCCGTCGCACACGGCTCCAGTAAATTGGAACGAACTGAGGTTTAAAAGTAAATGCGAATAAGTCCAGTAAAAAGTACATTGGAATGTCAAAGAGGCAACTGCGCAACTGGGAAAATGGTAAACAAATTAAGTGAAAAGGGCAAAAAGCAGAAAAAACATTGGGCTAAACATTTATTTATAAGCGAGACGGAAAAGTAAAAATCATATTTGTGGTCAGCATATCGTAATTATACGATGGTGACGATCTCATTTCACTTCATAAGATCCCAAACCAGATAATAAAATAAAACAAAAAGTTAGGAAAAAAGTGTGGCGGGTAATTGCACAATTTATATAAGCGCATTCTTTGGGTTTTTTTTTAGTTATTTGTTTCGTTTTGCTTTGTTGTAATTTAAATATTTTTTTTAGTTAAGTCAAATGAAATCATGGCCAGCTAACTATTATTTGTCGCTTTATTTTAAAGTTTGTATGTTGTTGTTGTCGTTTTTCCATGCATTTTCACACAGAGTCAGCGGATATCACAAAACAGCGATCATGATAATGGAAAAACAGCACGGAAAAATACAAAAACAAAACAACAAAAGACTGGAAAAATGTATAAAATTAACCAAGCGTTAAAAGTTGTCTGTTGTCTATTGTTGTAGTTGTTGTTGCAGTAGTTGCTGTTGTCATTGTTGCTGACGCCAAAGAAAAGCAGACAATCTGACGACACATCTCCCATCTCGCATCGATCCCAAAAACTTTAATTGGTGTCAAAGTACAGAAACTTAATTGGCATCGCATTTACAAGGCCAAAAGAGCTGGGGCAGTTGATGGCACGGAGATGGGGGGGTTAAGTCTCTCAAGTGGCAACTGGCAAGTGCAAGGGGTTAACATTTCAAGGGGTTGCCGCTACGTAGCTTCGTATTGCCAGCTCTCGGCTCGATATACATTTGCAAATTTGAGAGCCAATTATAACATGAGCTCTCGCTGACTCATCTCATTCTCATCCACATCCAAATCCTCGTCCTCGTCCTCATCCTCATCCATCGTCGTCCTCATGAAGCACCCACCCACAGCCAGAGGGCAGCAAAAGGCGCGCAAATCTCAACGCATCGATTAAAAATACATCATAAAAGGCAGAACGTGGCTCTGTCCTCGATATACTTTTTAGCGGGTGTTGCCAAGTTGGTTTTGCCTGCAATGGCTGTTGGCTTCGAGCTCGACTTCAGTTTTGCTTTTGGCTTATGCCAGGCCGTCAATGCCTTGTCGTCGTCATAAAGTTGATTTTTTTCATAATAAAATAATAATTATTGTTATTATCGCGTAACTGAAATCTTCAGCTCAACTCGGCGGCAGGCGTTGAGTCTCAAGACTGGCACGCATCCTTGAGTTTTAACCAAAGATGTTTACATTCGACAGACGTTGTTGTTGCTCATGTTGTGTCTGTGTGTGTGTCAACAAATGAGCGCGTAATTAACCCGCCAACCCCAAACGCCAGCCACGTAATATTAGCCAATACTTAGTTGGGCCATACCCAGGTCGAGATCAGATCCCAGCTAGACGCGCTGTCGTCTGCCTCTGCCTCTGTCTCTGATTCTGTCTCTGCCTATATCCCCGTCTCTTTCTCGGGCATGGTTGCTATGCGCAATAATAATAAAATTTTATTTATTTGAATACTCTCACTTCTTAATGTTAGTAGTGTCGCTTTTGGCCCGGCTAATACCTGTAAGTGTCGCCTGCCGATATAATTTTTTCAGTCAACCACTTCTTTTCATATTTCTTTTTTTTCGTGTTTTGTAATTTCCTGCGAGTTGCGTATGATTTTTATCAAATGTTGCGGCTGCTCACGTTGACGAAGCTGACGTCCAGCTGTCCAACTGAGCCACCGTCCAGCCAACTGAGCCACTGACCAGGTTTTGAAAGCGCAAATATTGTGAATGAAATGCGAAACTTGCTTTCGTCGCCGGCGACAAGCGTGTAATCGTTTTTCCCGGAATAGACCCGGCCGGGATGCTAATAGGAAGTGGATGCTGTCCACAGGATGTGGATGGCCTGTTCCAAAGACTGGCTATCGTTTCTATAGATAAAGTAGCCCAACTTGCTTTCTATTTCTATTAAGATAGATGCTTGTCGATACAGCTTGATGAGTTGATGTTTCTGGCAAAGACTGTCAGACTCGATAACCTGTTATAAGCAAGACTTGTAAATCCCAAAAGACTAAAGTCGCTAAGCAAGCGAAAAGTGAGTGGAAATATTGACGATCAGCAAATTAATATCAATTCAGTTGGAAATTGTTTACCATATCGTGTGTAAAAGCTATATAAACTATAGATTCCACTCTCAATGAATGCAGTCAGCTTTGGTCCAAACAAAGTGCTTGAAATAATTTTAAAGAATTCTTCCTATAATAAAACAGATATTATTGTGAAATATATATTATTATTTGTCAATTATCTATCCCACTACTAAAAACAAAACTAACCTTTTGCTTTCTATATGATGATATTTCTATGATCTATCTTTGTCAACAACTCAATCTCAAGCTACAGTCGCTGCACGTGCAAAATTATGTCAACTACCATCAAGATTGCGCAAACAGACAGCACGTAAGCTACATCTACACTTATAAGATACGTATAGTTAGCTGGTACGAGTTTGAGATACTTTTCAAGAGATGTGCTGGGCATTAGATGCGCTCAAAATGCAAATGCGGTCACTTGTCACTCGATGAGGACGAGGCGATTCATAGACGTTACTCAACTGAATGTTGAATGTGTGAAAAGAGTGAGAAATTGTCTACCGCTCCCCCATCCACTTCCCTTTTCCCAGTTTCATTCCCGATATCGTCTAGTCGTCTGGGGCTTTAACTCTGACTCCGGATCGGGCAATGCATCATTGTTAATGGCAACTTGTTTGTTGACGGTGCTGGCTGCTGTTGTTGTTGTTGTTGCTGTTGTTGTAAGTACTAGTACCAGCATCATGACAACAACATCAGCGCTGATCAAACTTAATTCAAAGTTCCTGTTACGCGAGCGCACGGTGCAAAATTTCGACATAGGGAGGCGACGACGTCGACGACAGCAACGGTTGCTGCTGCTGGTGGGTCACTCAAAGTTGTTGATGTTGTTGTTGTTGTTGCAATGTGCGTGTGATTAAGATGTGTGTGTGTTGTTGTTGTTGCTAGTAAAGCAACAGCTGAGTTACATTGTATTATGTGCCATAATTTAATTGACATTGCGCGCGTAAATCAGGCAATCACTGATATACGATGTGTTGTCATTGTTGTTGTCCATGTTGTTGCTGCTAACGTTGTTGCTGTTTTTGTAGATGTGGTGGCTGCTGCAACCGTCACGTTCGTTGCTGCCGCTGCTGTCGCTGTCGCTGCCGCTGGCTGAGCATTTAAATGCGGTCAGCCAGTTTTTCATTTTCATTTTTTTTTCTCTGTGCCGCTGTCGATCCACGTTAGCCGCTGATACTAACTAGACACTTGTATTATTTAAATCAAGTTGTGCTAGTTTTTTCTCTTTTTTGTTGTTGTTTTTTTCTTTTTTGCCACACATATTTTTGCGCACTTTAATACAATAAAACTATTTGCGCGCATTAAACGCATTTCTGTTGATGTGAAAATTAATTTTATTACAAGCTTTTCAGATTCAACCAAACGTCTATTGAAGTTTCGTTTCTTTTGCAGCGGCCGCCACTTGAATTCCACTGAAATTTAAAGCAGCCTTTTTTTTCGATGCAGAGTCCATGACCTTTGCCGGATTGCGGAGCAGCGTCTTTTTTGGGGCTAGGGGTGGAGCAGACTTATCGCTGGCAGCGACCGCAGCAACAAACGCTGCTGCTGCTGCGAAGGTGTGCACCGTGGGCGATGCGTCTGCGTTAACGTCTGCGTGCAGCAGCTACACACACACACACACACACACACCGCACAATCACACTCACTCACACACACACATAAAGCAGGCGTTGTTGATTTTTGCAGACATGCCAGGGCAACTCGCAAGCCAGTTGTAAAATGTTAGTAACGATTTGCAGTGATAAGGGACGAAACAAATAATGTCGAAATTTAACTATTTTCTAATAATTATTGTGCTATTTACTCTTTCTATATTTAAAGCAATTAAAAATTCAATTGAATTCAATTAACGAATATTTCTTAGCAAATAACCAGATTAAAAATTTAATTTAATTCAATTAATGAATATTAAAAATAAAGCCAGATTAAACTATAGAATATAATAGAATAGCTACATTGTGAATTGAATTTAACTTTCCATTTAATCAATTTTATGTGGCTCAAAACGATTTTTATATCTCTAGTTGTACTATAAGCTCATGGTCACCCTAAAGACGCTGCCAAATAAGGAAAGTATCAAAAAATATGTATATAAGTTGCTAGGGGCACAACTTCCCGTTCAGCTTTAGATTGATTCCAATTGGTGTACATAATTATTCCAGGAATCTTTGCAGTTATACTGCGCGCTGTTTTGACCAACATTTTGCTCAGAGTCTGTGGCTTAGAGCTCCTACAAGCGCCGTTTTGGCAGTTCATCTGCTAAGCATAAAGACTTGATGGTGCTGCCAAATCCTTTGTTTTCGATCCAGCGTGGCCTCCTACAATTCTGTTCATCAGTCGATGCGCCCTTTTGTGGCCTTTGTGGCTGCTTGGTGGTGGTGCTGTTTGCCTTTCTTGGGCTGCACCAAGGAGAGACCAACAACCAGATCAAAATGTGCCGATATGAGCTCATAAACACGCAGTTTAAAAGGTTCTCTTTTCGCATTTCATAAAAAAATAAACAAAAAATAAAAGTAAAAAAATCAAAAAAAAACAATCAACTCGTTGAGCGGTTCGCACGGACAGCAGCAGATTTTAATTTTTACTCGTATTTCATCGGATTTTTTTTATATTTTTGATTTTATGGTTTTTGAGTGTTTGCGTTTGTCTCGCGCTGTCAGTTTTGAGTTTGAGTTTTGGTCATGAGATAATTTTTTTTTATTGAAACATTGACGATCGGCTTCCAACGTTCTATGTTATTATTCAATTAGGCGGCAACGGTGTAAACAAAAACACAGACAGTAGCAACCATTTAGCTCTAATTGAAACCGAATCAAAGCGAAGGCGAATTGATCAAAAATATAACATTATACAGATATATTATTTATAAATATTTATTTAAATACAGGTAGATGTCTTGTATGTATACTTATTGATCTGTAACTCAGCTGGTGTCCAGCAGCCACCGGATGCACTTTCAAAATCAAACTACAAGTGCGCGTACTTCAATCTAAGTGAAAGATGCAACTAAAATGCAGAGAGGGGAGGCAGGAAGGGGCCATAGACTGGGAGGGGTACAAGCAGCTGACGACCGACAACAGAAACGAGTTTTGTATCTTTTTTTTTGTGTAGTAGAAGAGGCAAAAAATAATAATAATGAAATTACCATAATTATATTTTGCAGGCATCACTAAAAAAAACCAGAGGCTATAAAGCGGCAAAAAATACTCAACAACAACAATAACAAGCGAATTTGCCACAGTTTTTTTTATTTTGTAGTTTCGTATAGTTTTAGAGCTATATAGTCTATATATATATTGCTATTGCATATTTCATTAGCAGGTGTTAGAACGTGTCGCTAGATTGGGGCTAGGCCGGACGACAAGTTGTCAGTGTCAGCTGAGAGTTGTGGCTGCCTGAGATACTGCCTGTGAATGCACTCATACTCGAATTCATACTCGCACTCATACGACTATTCAACATGCAAAACTTTAAGACCAACAAATTGTACAACACGCCCCAAAAAGCAAAACGAGCAGAGAGAAGAAAACGACAAAGGAAAAAATAGCAGCTAAAAACTTTGACTTGGCCAACTGGCTGCGTCCCGCTGAAGGCCATTAAGCCTGGCCAATGCAGTTGTTGTTGTTATTGTTGTTACTGGTTTTGTTGTTTGTGTAACGCATAAATCTTATGGCTAAAGCACAATGGTTTGTTTGCACGGGTCAAACATTGGCGTGCCCTGTACTTGGGTCAGTCTAAGCAACAACAACACTAAAACACCAACAACATATGAAACAACTATAACTATTATTTTAGCTGGAGCTGGCAAATCAATAAAAAACTTCCGTTGCGGCTGCCGAACTAAACTGAGAGGGCGGTTTTAATTAACACGAAGCCTGAAAGCGAAAGTTGAGTCCTGAGGCACCAAAGACAATGGGGACGACTGACTCTTAGACTTGGACTTGCTCTTGCTCTTGCTCTTGGACTAGGCACAAGTTAGTTGCACTAAGGGGCTACTTGATCAACGGCTGCACAGTTAGTTAGTTGGGCAACACCCTTGGCGCAGTCATAAATTAATTTCGCTTAACCCCTTTTTTTTGTTTTTTGTAGAGGCAAATGGCAAATGCCGCATGCCGCAGGGGTCAGCAGATAAACCAAATTGATTGTTTCGCTGGCCTGGCCAACTGAATTGACTCTGGCCTGCAGCTCAAATGGGCGTGGCTGTTTGTTTAGTTTTTGGCTAGCTTCAAACTGCAATGCTGACAATGCTGACATCGATTGACAGCTGCCAGTTTTAGTTGTTATTCTTGTGGTTGTTGTCGTCCGTGTTGTTGTCGTTGTTGTCTTTGGTGTTGCTGCATTTTATGAGCTCTGCAAGTTAAAAGTTAGGGTCTGTGCCTGTGCCTGTGCCTGTGGTTGGGCTCCATGTAAATCAGCGTTTATAGGGTGACTAAGTAAACTGCTTTTGGCCTGGCACAAATTTATTACACAGCCGCCGTGTGGCACGCCCGCCCGTCAGACGTCAGACTCCGCTAGTACGAGACTCCGTCTTGTCTGTGGCATGGCAGAAAGCAGCCGTATTCAAATAACTATCTTGATAAACAACTTGCGGCCGAGCAACACCCACGCAACATACACACACACTCGCACACACATACACATCAGCAGGGTCTTCAACTTGTTTTACAAGTTTCTTTCGAGTTGCCTTACAACGTGCCTCAGTTGTTCTCGCTCTCTGTCTGTGTGTGTGTGTGTGCGTGAACTTTTGTGGCACACTAATTCAATTAGGAAGCCCACGCCCACTATCAATAAATTTCTCAAAAACGAGACTCATTCACATCTACTTTTTTCACATTGTTTTTTTTAAGTTTTTGTACTTTTTGCAACAGTTTTTTGCAGTTGTTTTTATTGTCTTTGTTTTTGTCGTTTGCTTTTCATGTGCAAAACTTTTGTAGAACAAAAAAAAACATTGCGCTCGCTATTCAGACAGTTTGACGTTGGCTCTCTGACTCGGATCGGGACCGCGAGTGGAACTGGAACTGGAACCCAAACTGGGTGGGTGTCTCCAAGCAGGCAGCCACAATGGCAGGCGTTGTTGTTTTTGCTTTTCATTACAATTATTTTTGTATTTTTTTCTATTATTTATACTTTTTTTTGCCTCGTATCTTTCTCTCTTTGCCGTGGGCAGTAGCGCGTGTATTTAAAAAGATACTCATACTTGTAGATGTATCTGTATCTGCAGTCGTTGTTGTGCGTCGTCATACAAAAGTTGACATTGACACACGTGCAAAATGAGTGAGCAACGACAACAACAACCATAACTGTGGGTAAGCTTATTGTCGTTAGTACGCGTATTTACTTGTACTTGTTTCTATGTGCTTGTATCTATGTATTTGTATCTATTGTACGAGTGAGGGTCACAGGCGTGGGAGGCATGTTGTTGTTGTTGCTGCTGTTGCCGTTGGCTTGGCTCGTTTGTCAGTCAACATTAGAGGCATGTCAACAATTCAATTTGAAATGCATTTACTGCTGCTTATGTTTGCCAAAGGGGCAAGGATCATCGCCAGGGAATTGAGTCAGTCCGTTGAGGACCAAAAGAGCTGCTAAAACAATTGCATATTAAAGTAAAAGCTTCGCCGCATGCATCGAAAAGTTTTTCATTTGACAGCTGACAGCTCTTTGCAGCGCAAATTTAAACTTTAATATCCATAGAACTGCAAATTTATATACATAAATCCTACATAGTATCACTTTATCGAAAGTGTTCAATATTTTCAATAGTCTAACTTAAAAGAATATACACAGAAAACAAATCCGGGACTCCGGTGAAAATCTATCCCAAACGGTTTCAAAAGTATAGTGTCTCCAATCTCGGAGTTTCTTAAATCGACTGCAAAAAACTAAATTTAGTAAAATTTTTTTCATTCCTTCTTCGGAAATATTTAGATTATCAAGGTCCTATAAGAATATTTCAATTTAATGCTAAATAGTTGTCATTTATCGACATATTGTGCTAGGGATATGCTAATCATGACATTGTACCTATTAATTAACGGCATTTTCAACTTACTTTTCTAAAAGCTATTTACCATTAATGTAGGAATATGTTTGTGTATATATACATATGTACATACATATGTATGCATGTATGTAACTCACCTGCGTTTGCGTTAGGCCCAAACTCGCTGCCAACTCGGCACGTTCGGGCAGTGCCAGATATTGGGTGCGTTGGAATCGGCGATTCAGTTGCTGGAGCTGCAGTGAACTGTAAATGGTGCGAGGCTTGCGCATTTTCTTGCCCTTGCCATTGACGCGTAGGCCGGAGTCCTCGCATTTGTCGGAGATTGAAAAGTCTGCAAAGAGAGCACAAAAATGAACAAAAATGAACAACGGAATGCAGTTTTTAGAGCGCCAGAAAAACGTTTGCCTCGATTCGCCAGCCAGGCAGCCAGCCAAGTTGCCTGTAAAGGGCACAAACTTGCAATGATGAATTTATAATTAGGCATAAAAATTATGGCAATGCAAAGGATCGAGAATAACTTTGACTTATGCATATTTATGAGAAGTGCGCCTGCCATGGAATGCATAACATACGTGACGTTTATGGAGACCAGCAACTAGACCGAGAAGCGACAACCAACAACCAACAACCGACAATCGACAATATACAAACAACAGGCGACTGTTGGCTGTTGAGGAGCCGAAAGCCATAAAGCATTTTGGCAACCAAATCGAACGTTAAGTAACTTGTAAAATGTGAGGTAATTAAGTTAAGTTGAACGAACAATTACATTGTCGCCCGTTGACTATAAACAAAAGCAAAAGTTCAAAGCACTCGATCAACTGTTGTGCACAAGTTCAACGAGCAACGCGGCAAGAGGCGGGGGCAGAGGGGCAAAGGGGCAACTGCAACTGACGACGACGACGACGTCGCTAATTGTTCAAAAATAACGCGAATCCACCAACTATTATTAAGCCCCGTATATGGCACAGTAGTCACCCGTCATCGTTACCGTTAGCTGCGCTTATTTGTGTGTATGTGTGTGTCAAAAATATTGGCGCCGCAGCACGTGCTCTGGCTTAATGACAAAATGGCAGTGTGCGAGCGAGATGGCAGTATTTTGGGTGACCACCCAACACAGCCGGCGTGCCACATGGGCCATTAGTCAGGCTGACACCAAGTCCCCAGTGTTTCTGTGTGTCTGTGTATACATGTGTGTGTATGTGTGCATGTGTGTGAGTCGCAGCTATTGGACCGCTGCACATGTCTTTTGCATCGGGGCTAAGAGGGAAGAAGAGGGACTGAGAGGGTCAGTCAGCATACGCATTCAGTTGGCCAGCTACACCAAAGAATGGTGTAATTAATTACGCCAAACGAAAGCGTAATAACGGCAATTATAATTACAAACAACTATGCACAGACTGAGAGAGAGAGATAGAGAAAAAGAGAGTGAGTGCATTTGTGTGTGTGAATAGCAGTGGGCCATTTATTATTAGGTACACACATTTAACATTAATTCATTTGTTGGCGCGCAATTTTTGCCAATTACTTAACTGGCTAACGATCAGCTGTTTGGCTCTTTGGCTCTTTAAGCCCTTTCGCTCAATAAACGCCAGTAATTCAAGTACAGCGTCCAACGGCATTCAAGGTTAATTGCTCAGTCAGCCCAGTTGATGAGACGGACAATGCGGCGTATGAGTGACAAAATGTCAAACGAACAATGCTCAATACATAGGCATAAAAACCTTATGTATTAATACATAGAAATCTATTTAAACATGCATGTCTCATCTTTGTGTGTTTTCGGCAACAAAATGAAATGGCAAAATGAATTGTTTTTCACTTACAGACAAAACTGCTCAACCAAAACGCATAAAAAGTCCAACTGCGACAGCAAAAAACAAAAACAAAAACAGAAAAAAACATAAAATATAAAACACAACAGCAACAAAGTTGTTGAACAAAATGCGATAGTTAGGAAAATGTCACAGTCAAGCGCGCAATTATGCCAAGCATTTCGAATAACTAAAATATATAATATAATATTATAGATTCCTTTGTATACATATGTATTTTTCACTTTTTGCTCTACAGTCTCAGTAAAAATTCAATAAAAATCTATCAGAAACTGCAACAACTTTTAACGGTCGACAAATTGTTATTGTAACAAAACATTACTCCATAAAAATGGTGCTTGATATAAAGCCGTAGTTAACGGGCTATGAATTAAAATGTAACCAGTTATGACATAGCTACCTTTTTACACAATTTAGAATGATTTAAAGAAGAAGGAACGAAGTAGAGAAAAGGTGCTTAGAAGAATGGGATACAAGCCTTTATGATCTGATCAAATTGCGCTAACGCAATTCCTTGTCTTCACAGTCTGCAATACTAGATTTCACATATTTTAGAAGAAGTTATTAGAAAGAATAATTCATTTTAATGCTACGATATTATACAAATTTTAAATATATTTTATTAATATAAAGGTCATTAAAGAATCTAGTCTTGCGGAACAATAAAATAGAGTATTTTCGGGAATGCCAAAGTCAAGTGATGTAAACAAAAGAGGAGACTACAAAGGCACTTATGAGTGTTGCCCACTTGAGCTCAAGTGTCGCCAAAATGTGCGAATCCAAAGAGCTTGAAGCTGAGCTGAGACCAAAGGCTATGCCAAAGCGATCTCGAGAGGGCTTCAGATTGGAGAAACAGCAGCAACAGTCAGAGCGACCTTTATATGATGTGCGCAGACAGCAAACAGTGAAGGTTCAATGATACCCCTCAGAAGGGAAAGATGACTTATATATATTGTCTATGGATAAAATACGACTTGAACAGTTTTGTGGGTTTTCAATTGACTTACCATCCTTGGGAGGACTCGAACAGGGCGGCGCGTAGCTGCCTAAATGATAGCCAGAGTAGGAATTCTGGTGCATGGGCGGGAATGGATAGCCTAAGGCGCTGCGAGGACTCGGAAAGCCCGAGTCCTGACCGCCTTGTGGACCAAAATGCTGATAGGTGCTGCGAATGCCGCCGTATCTGTAATGAAAAATCAGTATAAAATAAATCAGTACGTTAAATAAATAAAAACATTGTGCTGAAGACAGAAACAGAGTACCCAATATGTCTCATATCGCATTCATTGTCGGCCCTTTAGCACGCCAGGTCAAAAAACAAAAAATAAATGAAAACTAAATCGAGCAACAGTAACATTACTAAAAAGAAAACCTTGCGTGTTTTCCGTACACTTTTTAGTGCCGAACAGAGAGTATTGAAAGCCATCGTGGTCGGTAAACTAGAATAGAACTCGCTTTAACAGAATTTCATGTTTAATGCACAAAGCGTCGAAACGAAACTTTTTTCTCACAACAAATGGAAAGCATGAAAAACAAAGTTTTGCCATGACTTCATTTAGAATAAGTAAAAAGAACTTTATGCGGTTAATACGAGAAATAAAAATCAATAAAACGCCGTACCAAAGAGTGGAAAGCGGAAACTCTTTGAGCTGCTGGTAAATATTTTGTTAACACTTTTTTAGTCGCGGCCAAAACTTGCAGGCAGTCAAACAGTTAAACAGTTGAGCACTTTCCCATGGTTGCCAACCCCGAGAACTGAAAGCCTGTGAGTATTTTCAATGCAAAACAGCTTTATATGGTGGCCCGACTCTAAGTTATTCGAACGTTTCTAACCGATTGCCCAATAATAAGCCATGAAATATTCAATACACTGCGGAAGCACGGAAACGGAAACAATACACGAAACGCAACTGACAACTGGCTAAGAGAAACCGCAATACATCTCCGCAATATGGCAACCATCGAAGCACCTAACCAACCAACCAACGAACCACTTTGCAGTTACACACGCACCACTACAGAAATGACAAAAAGGCAAACCGCAAAAACAGAAAATGCAATGAAATATGTATAATGAAAAATCGAATCGTGCGTTGGAAAATACAGACATATATATAGACACAGTCACGCATACAACAATCGCATAAATGTTATTTACTGCAAAATGAGAAACGGAGGGAGCCCGTCTAAAGCATTTATTAAGCCTCCAAATAGTGAGGGAATACTAAACTGCACTTAATTGAATTTATTTTTGGCTTCCGCTCATTCCCGGAGGGTTGCCAAGAAGGGAGCTAAAGCTGCCTGTCCGCCAGCATAAACCGAACATCAAAACCCGGAAAAGTTTCCCAGTTGTAGTTACGTACTACGGAGAGAATGTAATAACTACATCAGCGGACTTCTTTAATCAAAAAACAGAAAACATTTCAACTTTTAGTACATACATATCGAAGGGCATATGTAGATGTTTTGTGATCTTTCTGATAAAACTGATGACATGAGAAAAATATGTTTTTTTATCGGCATCTGGCAGTGTATCTCAAATAGCCTTAAGTAACATTATCGATGTAACCGATAGCTTAATATCAAGTATATAAAGTTGTAATATTTCCAAAATGATCTGGCTCTTTTACATTTCCTAAGCAAAGACAGCTGGACTTTAAAAAATAAATCAATTGAAAGGAATTTTAAATTCTCTATTTAAATATAAGATTTATAATTATATCTCGAATAAGAAAAAGAAAGTATAAATATTATAATGATACAGTTTTGCAATTATATAAGATTAGAGTATGAAAGTGTATCTTTATCTTTCTGCTGAATCTAAAAAAATATTTATTGGATAAATCTTATCCGATCTCTTACCTAGTAGAGTAAAGTATCTATAGAAAATATTATGTAAATCTTTATTAAACTCAACTTTTCAAAATAAATGAATTTCAAGGCCAATTACAACCAGCTAAAAAGCCTTCTTAAATATTTAGGCATATCGCGTAATTAAAAGTTTTCAATTTAAATACAAACACTGCAAATCCCAAATAAAGAGTGTTCTGGTTATAAATATAAATCTTAAGCACAATGTAGAACAAGACACATCGAATATTACTGCGCATTTTGAACCAATTCCTCGGATTTTTATTAATAAATATAAGATCTTGTAATTAACTCTCCCTGTGTGCTGCTCAATGGAACCCTGTGCTAAAATCGGATTTTCCATTTTGCATATGGAAAAGAGTGAAAACCAATAAAAAATTAAGCACAAAACTGAACCAAATTGAAGTCGAATAATGATCTAGGAACGCCCTGAGAGTCAATTTTGGGTGTGTTAAGAGCTGATGACTGGGGCTGATAACAATGCGAGTGGAAACTGCATCCCAGCTAAGTTTGAACTATGCTCCGGGGCAGGCAGTTGTCAGTCAGTCAGCCAGACAGTCAGTCATTCAGTCAGTTAGACTGTCAGTCACTCAGGCTCGTCAGTTTGTCAGTGTGTGTCCTTCAATGCAGCACTTTTGACATTTTTGATCGTTGTTTCTGTTGTGCTGATAGACAAACAATGAATGCAATTTTCGATGCAACGTAGACACAAATTTTGTTATTGCACTCGATTGATTGTTGCATGTTTGGACACTGCTGAACTTTGAGTGGAACAGTGGATAGTGGACATGGGAGATGGGAGATGGAAACTCACCCGGCGGCGGCATGTTGTTGCAGCTCCACAAAGGCCGATTTGCCGGGTATGTTGACGCCGGGCGTGATGCTGGCGCTGACGGGGACGGTGCTGCCGCCGTCCATGTATTTGGGCGTATGAGGTGCGTCCGGCGCATCCATGCCCGATTGGGGGGTGCTGGGAGGCCCCTCGTAGGGGCTCCCTAGGTCCGTAAAATTGAGCGTGTTGGCGCCTATTGAGGCCACTTTATCAAGAATTTTGACGGCTTTTCTTGGGAACGCGCGCGCAGGAAATGAATGTGAAAGACAACAACTTTAGCTGTCCTCTGTGTATGTAGTGTATTTGTAGCTGTTGTTGTAGTTGTAGTTGTGTAAGTGTGTGAGTGTACTTAAGTTTTATATGCGCATTAAACAAGTTTATCGAGTATTAACTGCTTGAGAGCAGTAGTTATTATTATTAGTTATTTAAACTTGAAGATGGACGCGTAAATCCTTAGCTGCATTTGAGGCGGTCACTTTTTTTATATATTTGCACAAGAAACTGTTGCACTCGCAATTGGGTCACCCTTTAATAATGATGATTATGTTGATGACACCACTTGTAACAATTTGTACAATATTGAATGCTTTTGTGTTGTGCTGCATTTAATTGGCATTCACAAAATGCACACACTCCAAGACAAGAAGACACTAAACAATCCACAAACAACAATCTGTGCAATTTGCAATTTGCGCGACGGCAACGCAAGCGAGCGAGCGACGAGCGCGAAATCAGAATCCAAGAGAATCCACAGAATCGGTATCGAAATCGGAATCGAGACTCGAGACGAACCCGGCGAACGGCGCTGCGACGAGCGACAGCAACAACGACCAACCACGAACAAAGTGCGTATACGACTAGGTACGAGCTCAGCGCTGCGATTGCGCGCTGCCCGGTCGACAGTCGTCGAAGTCAGCCAGCTGTCGCTTTGCAGCGCTGTCGCTGTCGCGTGCGAACGAAACGAATGCCCGTTGCGCACGACTCTTGCGGGCGAGCGAGCGAGACGTCTGCTGCTGCTCAGAGTCGTCCACAGCCCACCACCAATGGCATGGCATGGAACCGGTTTGACGTCGCGTCGCTGCCGCCAGTCTTTGTGTGAGTGTGCGTCTGTGTGAGCTGTCGCGGCAGCGGTTGGTGTTGAAACCGCACCAATACCATAAATTTTATCAATGGAGACGACGCAGACGGAGCGGGGGCGCCCATAGCGTATGCGTTATTTCTTTTTTTCTACTTTTTTCGTTTTTGTTTCTTGTTGTTTGTGTGTCAGCATTGTAGTTGGCAGCCGTCGTCTAGTTTTGTGGCGCTCTCTTCCACCCCCAAAGCCACCCACTTGAGGCGTGGCCAGCAGCAACGTAGCTCAATGTACCCTCTTTGGGGGATTTACAACATTATCAACATTTATTTTGTATGCAAATTTGTTTTTTGAGTTGTATTCTTTTGGGTTGTTTTTTTATTTTTCGTTTTCGTCGACGACGCGCGCTGCCATTGAAAGTGCAAATATTTTGACATTTTAAATAACGTTGATTAAAACAGGCAAAGGTCTCAATTATTGAATTGATTGCTGAACCTGTAATTTGTTATACGCTCCATTATGTGGCACGCAATCAACAGTTGTATTTGGAGTAATCAAAATGTAATACATTAATGATTTGTTTATATTGATAACTAACTAGCGGCGATTCTCAGATGTAAACGAGAGTCTTTTAAAGCTGCTTTAATTTTAAAATAAATATTCAATCATAATATTTGTCTATGTGAACAAAATTATTTTAATAGTCATAGTTTTATGGGAATTGCTTTAATATTAAAGCCACTTCAAGACAACTAGCGCCATCTACTTGCCCAAACTGAGCAACTTGACAGGCAGCAACAGCAACAAAAACAATGAAACCAGTCAAACTTGACGTCGCTCAACTACACAGGTACAAAAACACAGCGGACACAGACGCACATACTCTTACATACTCACAAATACCACAATACACATTGCTATCACGCCCCCTGTGTGCACACATAAATACACAAACACATACAAGCTGACATACAGAGCGCTTGCGCTCTCTCGCTCTCCCAAATACTTGCACGCTAGACGCCGCCCACTGGTGAGCAACAAATTCAAAATGGCGACGCGTCGCTGTCGCCTTGTAGCGCACAACAAATTTTCATTCACAAGACGCAGCCGGCCGTCACTTTTTGAAAGCAACACAAGACAACAAGAACCTTTGGCAGCGGAGCACGAGCTACGAGCCGCTCTCAAGTGGCCCAACGGCTGACCGAACGACCGCCCGCTCGACCCCCCATTAGCAGTTGTCACCTGTGCACTCGAGGAGGATTTCCGCTCTGGCTTGGCGTGTTTTTTTTTTGTTGCTCTTTTAGTAAAGCTGCTGCATATTCATAAGCCGCTGGAGCAATTAACGGGGCAAGTCAAGTCGACCGGCGTCTTATTGTTAGACAAGAAACGTGCATCGATCAAAAACAGCTTCAACTTCAACTATTGGGCACTGCACTGATCCGATTAAAATTGTAATCCCTGGCAACGGCTTCGCTGCACTAATTTGAAGGCACTAAGTAAAATGCACGTAATTGTTGCAATTAGTTAATGAAATATTTATTAAATGCAAATTATGATTGGCTCTGGTCGCTACTGTTTACTTTCCCACTGTCTCACAAAGAATAAAGTGTGTGTGTGTCAGAGTGTGTGTAATTGTGTATATGTGTCTTTTTAGTCTGTCCTCAATAATTGCACATAAATCGAAAACAAATCATCGTTGGACGTGGGGCACGTGAAATGGGAATATATCAAACAGAACGCGTTTGCAAGTCAATTTTTCCAATTGACCATTAAATTAACTGACAAGTTGACACATGTTTACTCAACTTGTTAAATTTTTTATCAGTTAAATATACATTTGGATTGCACTTAAAACCGTATAATTAAATAAATGATTTAGACAGAAAATTCCAAGAAATGTCTCATCAAAAGAGAAACAAAATATTTAAGTACGTATATAAACAAAAATAGTAATACAAATAAGTATATGATATATCAGCCAAAATACTAAAAATAAAAAAAGATGAAGACGTAGTTATGGAAGATTTTATGTAAAAATCCTAGAGTTAACAGAAAATAATTTTAATAAACACCAATAAAGAAATAATTGCATAATCATACTAATAATAACTAATACTATAATAAGATATATCAGTTAAAAGAAATACAGTAGAGTGATTTAGTTTTACTTAGAAATATATCTTGTGGTCTTTGAATATCGTATATCAACATGGAACTCTTTACTTTTTGATGTCTCACTTTGACTCACGCCCAAGTAACTAAAGTAGAAAATCACAGTTAAACAAACGTAGCATTCAAATACAGAAGCCTAATCGATTTTATTACCAAATAACATTAATTCCCAAATAAAAGCCAAGCGCCGCGACGGCATAGCAGTTGGACAAATGAGACGATTAATTTTGTTAGCTTCCTTGGTGGTGGCATACAAATGTACTACGGGAATATATGTACAAATAGTAGGCATAGCTAAGAGCTCTCGACAACCCAAAAAAAAAATAAATACGTACACTGTGTACACAAAAATCAACGGAAAATTTGAAATGAACAGCAAAACGCCCACGTGAAGGCAAAGAAGAAAGCGCAAAACGTCAAGGGTTCTTCACGTTCTTGAGAAGAGGCCACGAGAAAGGGCATCGAGGCAAAGGTAAACGTAAAAGCAAAGGCAAAGGCAAAGGTGAGGGCAAAGACGGGGGGAAGGGAACACGGAAACACCTACAAAGGCGGGCAATAAAAGCAAATGGAAATGAAAAGCAATGAGCTGCCCCAAAAGCCAAAGTTCCCGGGCAATACAATTTATCATTTAAATAATAATGTGCCACAAATGACGAGACAAAGGACAAGGGACGATACACAGAAGGGGCACGGACAGTGGCAGGGACGAAGGGTCGCGGCTGCGAGTGAGATGGCAAGCACCAATAAATCAATCAAATCGAGTACCAAAATTACAGCAGCTAGAGCGAGATGGTAGTGGGTCAGTCAGTCTACTCATAAAGACGGTTCCTTGGGGGTTGCTCAGCTCAGCTCAGTTCAGCTCAATGAAATGGAAACTGACGTAGCTGCTGCTCGGTTCACTTGGTTAGCTCGGTTAACTTGGTTGTTTCACTTGTTCAAATGAAATGCGAAACAACGCGCTCAAATTACATTTTAATGAGTCTACGGACAGCGGGGCAAGGCAAGGCCGCTCTAGTAGCACAAACTGCACACTGACCTTAGAAACAACAGTAACAGAAACACCAACAACAACAACAACTACTAAAACTACTACAATAATGGCAACATCGACAACAAACAACATCAGACAGGAAAACCAACAAGTTGAGCGGCCCCAAAATGCGCATTCGATGCGCCTTTCAACGCCATAAATTTTATAAATGCAGCTTCAGTCATAGACGGCGACTTTTATGAATTTGTTTATGATGTACGAGGAGACTGATGAAAGCGCCGCAGCAGGCGCCAAATTGGGTCAGCCCGAACCACAGAGCACCACACACCACACCACACCACGCCACAGACCGCCCGTGGTTGGTTGCTGGAGTAGCATGTTGAAGCAGCCAGTGTCTGCTCCCGTCCTCTGTCTCTCTCTCCATGTGTGTTTGTGTGTATTGACATTCAATTCGAAATAAATCAGACTTTACGACTTCATTGCTCACTGAGAGCTCTAGAGCGAGCTTCAGCTACAGTCCTCAGGTCTCAGGTCTGGCTGCGAGTGTCCGCTGTGGCTGGCGGCATCTTTTTTGAAGCAAGGCAACGCTGGTGGCGTTGGCGCTTCAAGCATCCTGTGTTAATTGGCCGCCATCGCCGTCACTGCCAATAAATTTTCAGCCCCAACGGCGACGTCTACAACGACGGCAACCACAACGGCAACGACTCATTCTCATTGTTGATGTATTCATTGAAAAGTATTGGCTGTTGTTGTGTTTGTTATGACACAAACACAGCTACAACAACCACACGGATAGTCTGATAAGTTGGCTCTATGTGGTGTATAGTGCCACTTGTTCATTCCGGGCAACTCGAAGCTCAACGCGTGACTTTTGCACACCATTTGTAAATTCCTGCGGCGCCAATTAGCCAAAATAAAAATCAACAACAAAAAATACCAAAAACCAGTAAACGGAATTTCAATTGAGCTACTGTGACTGAGACTCGCAAAACATGTTGGATAAATCCGTTGATGTCTTCATTGTTGTGAGACCTGCGGCAAATCGAAAGACTTAGAAGACGAACTTGCATACAGGATGTTAGATTGACGCCCGCACTTGAAGTCTTCCCTGCCGCTGCTGCCAAAAAATCAACAACCTCAACCTCCGCAACGTCCCCAGTGCTAAGCAATTTCACACCTGGGAAACCTTTTAAGCAGCGTCACCCAAAACGCCATCAACCAACAGCCGAAATGAAATGTTTTAAAATTTGAAAATAATTGTTGACACTTTTTTGTAGTACTTGTACAATAGTTTTCGTTGGTGTTGTTGTTGTTGCCTGCCCATCCACGTAACAAGTGTTTGTGCGTCTCTTGGCTGCACATGCGCATAGGAAAATAGGAAAGCTTCCGGCACACACAACAAAACTCAGCCACGAAATTTAGTTGTGTCACATTAAAAAGCAATTATCACCTTAAATTAACCAACGTACAACGCACATCGCACAACGCATCAAATATTCAAATTGGTTGCCTCACATTTTTTCTAATGACTTTTCAAAAAAAGACACAAAAAAATATAACAACACTTGCGGGGGAGTTTGCCTTAAATTAACTTGTTGCTATTTTCGATTGGGCGCGTCACTGTCAGGTCGACTTGAACCTCTGCTGCCCCTTCGAACGGGGGGTTTCGAACGGCTGCGCTTTTAATTCGTTTTAAATTATATTGTACTTTTTTCGTACATGTTTTCTGTATTCCTTGCTGGCGATCTAGAGTTTAATTAAGCATTGAATCGCATTTGACTGAAGTTTTAGTCTAACGACAACAAAACTGATTCATAATATTGTACATGAACATTGGAACGAATCTGACAAAAGTGAGAAAAAAATGGGAAACAACTGACAGGAAATCCAGTTTTTATTGTCAATAATAATTATTATTTTTTGTTTGGCTGAAAGTTCTATTTACATAAAAACAGCGATCCAGGTGTTGTCACTGTCACAACATTCTCCACAGCTAACAAGCATTTGTTTATGATAAGTTGTAGATGTTAAATGAATGAGGAATGGCTTGATTAATAATTAATCAACAGCTAAAGAATGCTTTTAAGTTTAATATTTTAATTGTATTGCTAACTTGGATTTAATTAAAGGTCCAACTCTTCTAGAGGCTATAAATTTATTTAAACGAATCCATTCTATCCAATGTATCAAAAATGAATAAGAACATTTATCAAATTTTCTATAACTGTATTCCTATCACAACACTTTCGTACCACTGTGCAGTGTCGCCTATGCCCTATTATCAAAACACCTTAGGTAACAACAACGTCAACAACGAGGTGAAATTTGTGTTTTGACGGAAACATTTGTCAGCGTTTTTGCAGTCATTTGTGGCGCCAGTTGGGGAGGAGGAGGGAATGGAGAAGACGAGGGCGGAAGGCGGAGGCGGAGGGACGCACTGCTGCACAAATAGACGAAAAAGGGTTGCTGAAAACATTTGAACAATTTAATTAGATTTACCCCGACGCGTCGGTGCAAACACTTTTTGGTGTGTGATGGAAAATGATTCGAACAAATTATCTTGTTTCGACCGAGGGGAAGGAGTAAGTGTCACAGAGTGTAGGAGCGAGACAGCAACAATATGAATAGCGTGATCTATGCGCAGTGTGTGTGACATTTTGGGTTCTTTGGTTTGTCGCCGTTTATTTTTTTAATTTTTTTGTTGTTTTTTAGTTGACATCATGCTCACGAAGGTAACTGGTAATTTGAAATGGCGTCGTCGCCATCGACGCCATCGTCCAAAGATTCAAAGAAATAACCAATGTTATACAATAAGCAGCCTTGCCGGCAACCAGAAACAGACACTCTCCAGCAGGACGAACCACCAACGGAGCTGTAAACGCTCCGCAGTTAGGCTCTGCATTGATTGATGCTCCAGGACCGATGCATGGCCGATCCCCAAGCCCAATTCGTCGACGTTCCCATCGCCAATATCACAATTGGCTTTGCCATAGTTCAGTAGCAACAACAGCAGCAATAACCACGAAATCATGGAATCAATTCCAATTTTTATAATACAAATACAGACAAATATGAAAGTGTTGATACGAAACAGAGCTTGTTTGATTTGGAATTAGAACTCAAGTCAAAGGTGTCTCTGTCCATATCCATATACAAAATTAATTGCTTGGCAGCCAGCCTGCCAGGATGAGGCTCTCCTCTCTCTCTCTCTCTCTCACCCTGCTTACCTATCTCTCCTTTGTATTATTGGGGACCCTTTTCTGCCGTATGAATGATATGATTTATATTGTCTTTCGTAGCGGCGCCACAGTCGACGTCGTCGGCATCTTTAATGTCTGGATATATATGGATGGATATATACATATATGTGTGTGTGTGTTTGTGTGTGTGGGTTGATGATGATGAGAGGCGGCTGCGCTTTTAATTTCTGTTTTGGCCTGTCCGTATTACTTTTTTCGAGAATTTCGTGCTCCGCAAACAGCGAGGAGGATTCTGTATCGCTGCGTGTAACCTGTCCACTTCTTCACACTTCATTCGCTGATTCTGCGCTCCAGTTTCGATTGCCTCTCTCTACACACACTAATCCCCTCTGCCTACATACATACATATGTATATACCGAATTCGCCATGCACTCAATTTGCATTAACCGAAAGGGCTTGTAACGGAGGCGCTAATTATAATCGGTTACCTGGACATTTTTTCAAGGCACACGCTGTGCGGGCGATTTGTTAATGAGTCGACGCCGTTGTCATTGTCATTGCCTGCTCTAATTGATGGACTACATATTGGAATTCAGCTTGAGCTGGCCGGGTTCCGGGGATTCGTCACCTGATCCGGGTCTAGCAAGGTCATTGATAGCGCCAGGGCGCAGGGCGAGAGCAACATCTTCGAGTTAATGCCAACTGGGTTAATGTTAATCACAAGTCGCTTTTTGCTTGAGTTCTGGCCCAGTTTGTTGCATGCAAATGAGGCCTAAGCTCACAAGTCATCTAACGGTGCTGATTTTGTAGTTTTTGCTGCTGTTGTTGTTGCCGCTGTTGCTGTTGCACGTTGTACAACGGCAACGCCCAGGCGCAGCAAAGCGCCCGCAGCCAGTGGCAGCATCTATCAAACAGCGACGAGTGCTCCACAGTCTTGAGCAGCCGACATGGCCATGTTTTGTATTATAAAGTGCACTACGGCTACCAGTTAAGTGCATGTTGCTGGCGGGGCACACAGCGACCATCGGTAGGTGTGTAAACTATGTTGCTGCTGCTGCTGCTGTTGCTGATGCATGTTGTTCTGAAAATGTTGCAGCCAGGCAATGGTCCGGCCAAAAAAAATCGCCACGGGGCAGGAACCTTTTTCATTTCGGCTCTACACTAACCGAGTGGGCGCGTTCACCTGATGTTGCAGCCACAGCAGCAACAGCAACAGCAGCAGCAGCAACATCAGCAGTAGAACAGCTTCTGTGCAACATGGCCACCTTGATGGCTTCAAGTTCCATGTGGAACTGGGACTGGGACTGGCATCGACTCTGTCTGTGGCTTTCTTTTCATTCATGCACTTTGGAGCGCTGTTCCATGCGGGTTTGGCAACAAGTTGCCAAGCTATAATTACCGCATCCATGTCGCTGCAAGTTGCTACTTCATAAATTAGCATGCTGCCACCGACTGACTTCACTGGCATGTGCTCCATTTGCAGTGCTTTGTCATTGCCATAGAATGTACATCCCCCCACCCCTCATCCTCCACTCAGTCAACTCCTCTTAAAAAACATTTTCCATGGAAATAGACAACATTCTGGAAGCGGCCGCAGCCAAAACACAAGAGCACAAATCGCAAATCACATTGGCAGCGGCCATTAGGCTTCCGTGCTGCCTAGTCGCAATGTGGAAGCCCCAGCAGACGAGGCCACTCCGCCTCCGGCTAGTGTCCGAGCTGCAGCTCCTCCTGCTCGTTTTCCTTGAATTTCGTGCTGTGCTTCGGAGCAGACACATCTTCGGAGCAGCAACATCGCAACGCCCTCGTCCGCGGTCGTCCTGCGCCGATCGCTTGTTAGGGCATACAAAATCTCATTTTTTTCATGTTGCCAGCCCATTTTCTTCTTATACTTCATCTTCTCGTCCTCCCTCTCTCTCTCGCTCCTACATATTTTTTTATTTTTGTTGCCTGACCCACAAACAATTTGTTTTTGCATTTCGCTGGCGGGGTATTCACAGCGACCGGCTATGATAGCCGCCACCCCAAAAAAACCAAGAAATTTATATTACATTTCGTATACCAAACTCGTGTATACCCTAACCTATACAGAGCTAAAAAAGTCAAGATTATTTATCAAAAAACTTTAAAATAAAATACCTTTCTTTAATTTTAATAATTATTAATAATTATATTTTAATATATTATTATTTGTTTTCTTTTTTATTACTTTATTTGCGAAATTAAATGGTCTCTCGAAATAAATTACAAGAACAAGAAAATTTCAAAAAATTGATTTAGGCTAAATATTATAGTTAAAAAAAAAACAAGAACGAAGTTACAATTAAATCTAATAACGACACGACGTCGATAGGAAGTTGTATTCAGTTTTATTCCAGTCCGACAAGCATTGCCTTTATTCTCTGATTAGGTTAGATGAAAAGATACCCAACTCTGATTTGAAATTATTTTTTTAATGTTAAAAAAATAAATTTTTAGTTATCAATCTAAAAAATTTCTACAAAAACATACTTATTTTCAATTTTATTTTTATTTTTAAAAACCCATATAATTATTTCATAATAAGATTTCCAATTTTTTAATATTAAACTTAAGATAAACTTAAGCTGAATAAACTAATATTTATCTTTACTGTTTAAAAATCAAGCTAAAATAAAATTATAGGAAGAAAAATATTAATATGTTTATTAATATTTTCGCCGATATGAACCTTTTAAGCATACGAAATTACAAAATATTCGATTATATTGTTAAATCATTAATTGTCTCTTTTAGTGTTATATTTTCCTCCACTTTTAAATTAAACTCAATTTTATTAGCATTATTCTCCCTCATGTGCAAACTTGTTTACATAGTCGTTAGGCTCGACTGTAAAGTGAATGCAGGGACTTATCGAAGCCGGACAGAACGCCAGGCAGTCAACATCATTATCACGATCGGGTTCAGAGTCCGAACTGGTTCCTCTTGGACGGCTCATTGCGTGACTGCGTTTCAAGGTTTCTTCAGCTTTGAATTCGGCGCAAATATCAGTCGGAAATATTGTGTTGGAAAGTTGTGGATTTCAGGAAATCAATCTTGTTTCCATTAAATCGCATTCGCTATTCGACTTTGTGTTTATTGTTTTACAACATCAGCATCAAGAGGACAGAAGTTGTCCCGAAATTAGCATAGCCACGAAACTTATTGCAGCCCTCTCTCTCTCTCTCTCTCATCATTAGGCAAGGCAACTGTAGTTGAGAGCAGGGAGTGGGGGGGAAGGGGAAAGGAAATACTCTGGCGTATTTGTTCGTTCAACATGACCGCAGGCGAGGCTTCAGTTCTGGACTTCGTCTTCGACTTCGCCTCGGTCTTGGTCTTGGGCTTCTTCCGTGGCCGGTTAACACCCAGTGCCACAGCCCCAAATGAATGAGACCTGGCCAGAGATGAAGCAGACAGGCGGCTGCCAAAGCTACAACTGCTGCTCTTGATGATGTGGATGTGGATGTTGCCCTGCCCGCCGGGCATCAACTCGTAAGCGTTTTTGAAGACCTCCAGTGCAGCACGCGATTTATATACGACACCCATTGGACATGGAAAGGAAATGGACAACGCAGAGACATCAACTCAGCCATAGCACGAGTCGCTCGGGGTCTTTCCTTACGGTTCTATAAATCTCCAACCCATAACCAAAAAAAAAAAAACTAAACTTTATTTTTATTAATGATTTCACTCGAATTTGTCGGAGGGTTTTTTATTGTATATTCTTTTGTAGCATTCGGCGTGGCAAATGGCAATGGAAATGGCGACTGGCTTTTGACCACAACTCTATGAAAAATGTAGTTTTAATTGGATTAGGCCAAGTCACAACAGCAGGAGAAACTGTAAACACAGCGAAACAAACAACTCATTTAACGTGCAACACGTGCAACACTCACTTTGGAAATGCTAATAAAATATAGATTTATCATCTGCAGTTGAAGTTTCAGTTGCAGATGCAGTTGCAGTTGCAGTTGCAGTTGCAGTTGGAGAAGGCAAAAGGCGCTACCATAATGATTAAAGCAAATAGTTTGGAGTACATCTTAGCTAGTGCCAACAAGTGTGTCTTGGGCTACCACAGAAAGTGCTGCATCATCGCACACACAAATCAGCATGTGACGAGGGTACAAGAGACTGGGAGGACTGGAGACAGAGGTCGAGCAGTTGGAGGTGGAAATAAAGATGAAGATGGAGCCAACATGCTCTGAGACAAGCCAAACACTTGCGTGTGTCACTGTGCTGACTCTTGAGTGCTCGACTCCAACTCCAGCTCCAAGCGAGGCACCTGTACCAGCTGTAAAGGCCACGACTGCTGCTGCTGGTAGAGAAGCAGCCGGGTCTATGGAGAGGGTTTGGAGAGGAGTCAGCCGACTGAAATGAAAATTAAGTCATCAAGCCCGCCAGCCAGCTAGTGTCTCTCCAGGTTGAAGTAGGTGCTGTAAGTCCCAAAATCTATACAGCGCGGAAGAGAGTGGGGGAGTGAGAGAGGGGGAACAGAGATACTTATAAACATATAATAAACATACATTTAAGCATGTTGTAGCTTGATGTAGACACTTCTTGATGAGATTTCAGCTCATCAGCATTTCGTGTCTGCGAACCCAAACGGGACAAGTGTCTGGCGACGTCTCAGTCTCTGTCTCAGTTCCAGTCTCAGTTCCAGTCTCAGTCGCAGTCTCAGTCTATGTCTCAGTGTCTGCGTTTTGGCGGGATGATGATGAATGGGCCAAGTTGACATATGAGGGTTTTAATCGTTATAGAAAACCTACGCATGCGATTCAAGCATTAAACTGAAACAAAATCAAATACATATTCATTTCGGATTTCCACTATGTACTCTCTATAGAGCAAAAATGTGTTGTAATGACTTCATTAGGCTGGACAGAAGACTCCCACGCCATGTTTAATAGGTTATCCTGCGGCATTCCTTTAATTTTCTTTTCCTTCGCTTTATTTTGTAAATGGGCCGCCACACTTGACTTTGGACCAAGTCATGGCCACAGCCGGATCTCGGAGCGCCTCATCAAAAGGATAAAACGGCTTTCAACAAGTTTCGAGTTGGTCTTTGTTATTAGACAGACACAGCACACAATTTCAAGATGCCGAATTCGAACAAAGCCTTTGTGCCTCATCCCTCAATAACAACAATAACAATAATAACAAAACGAGTCCAAATCAAAGAGCCGGCCGAGCAAAAATAATATTAAATAAAAATACAAGAAAAGCTGAGCTGAGCTGGAGCAGCAGAAGCAGCATCAGCAGCAGGGGCAAATGTCAGTCAGCCATTGATTATGATCATCAAATTATTGAGCGCCTATGAGCAAGTCGGACCCTGGCTGGGATTGGGCACAAAACGCCCCCTTCCGCAACAAATGTTGCCAGGCTGAGTCTAAGGCTGAGGCTGAGGCTGAGGAGGTTGTTGTGATGAAGACAAGAAAATAAAACTGCTGACACAATCGAAGCAATTAAATCGTATGACGCGGCGGCAATACCAATGCAATCGAAGTCAATCGAAGGCGACTGAGACCGAGTCCAAGTCCAAGTCGGATTCGGAGTCGAAGTCAGAGCTCTTGAGGAACGGATCTCGACAACGATAAACGATTTTCGTTGCGTCTTTACAACTTTAACAGGTGAGAAAATGGGTTCAACTTCAACTGCACAACATGTTCATCATTTGACTGTTTGTCTGTGTGAGTGTGTATTTAAGTGTATGAGTGAGCATATGTGCACACCCATTTGTTCATTCATGAGTCCTGCTCAGACTTCTAATTCAATTGTCGAGCTCGTTGCGGACTCTTTGGCGCTATGACTGGCCACAAATCGAATCAGAGGAAGAAGAAAGGGAGGGAACGGCGAGGGGACGGGGAGGGGACGGGGTAAGGGCAAGAGACAACCGAGCAACCAATGATTGGAAGTTTTTAAAGATCGGAGAGAGATCGTTGTACTCACTTTGCTCGCTCCAATGGACCATTTATTTGAACAACACAGCAGATCTGCATGCTTGATGCCCTTTTCAAGTTCCCGTTAATAATTTCACCAATAAAATTGAACTGAACTTCCGTTTCGATTGCGTGCCAGCGATAAGAAATCTGATTGTTCGGATCTTTAGTATTTCAGTTATTTTTATTTCTCTTTTTAAGTTTAGGCGAGGTCATTCATAAGTGTTCACACACGTGTTCGAGTATAAGCCCTGATTTCTGATAAATGTTGCTCAACTGTTGCCTGTTTCTGTAATTTATTTTCTGTAGATCGAGTTCGAGTTGTTATGAGTGGCTTTTTGAAATATTCTACCGATAACTTTGTTTTCAGTCTCTTAAATCTTTCATATGGAAAATATTTTGTTTATTTTTATTTGCACTTAAGCTTTATATTTAAAGTGTATTCTAGCAACAGAATTTGCATGTACTTAAACTTTAAAATCATAGTCATCTAATAGATTATTAACTGATTTTCAATTTCATTTACTCGATCATTTTTTTACTATCAATTGAATTAATAAAATCAATTTTCAGGAAAACCCGACAACTCACCGAAGTTTGTTCAATACAAATTTGAACGTAAGATTTTGAGAATTTGAGTTTTTTACTAATACAAGTTGATTAAAAATCGCATTCTGGCGAAATAAATAATTTGAATTAAATTAATAATATTTATTATATAATAAATTAAACTGAACTAGTCTTATTTATTAGATGATTACAGAACAATACACAGTTATGATCAATATCCAGATGCAAGGTTCCAATGGAAACTTCAATTCCCCATTTAATTAACTACACTGCGTTGACTTTAAATAAAAACACTTTTGAGTTTTTGTTGTTAAAGCTTAAACTTAGAAAAAGATATTCTTTTTGTCTTCGCTCATATTGTAATTAAATTCAACTTTTATATTTTTGTAAAAAAAAATATCAATGTTAAAAATAAAATAACATTTTAAGCTATTTAAATTGAAAACTTAACAACATAAATATTTCAATAACATATAAAAGCCATGAGATTTAAACTCTAATCTTTTCCAACGGAGATTCTCTGAGCTATGGACAGGTTCTGATTCTCTGTATCCCTATATAATTAGTATGTCTAGGAAAATACGAAAGCAATTAAAACAATGTAAATAAACATCAGCAAAACCAGTGTACAAGTATATGATTATTGTAGTATATTCAAAGCAATGATTTTAGATCACATCGGCAGACAAATCGGCATTAGCTTATGTAAGAAATATCACCATTCAAAAGTTGAAAATGTAACAAAGCAATTAAAAACAAATGAATATTGTTTGCTTGATTTGAAGTTCAGATATTCATTTTTGTAAATTTTCTGAGATGGTTTTGTCGAATCGCATTTGAATAGCCACAAAGTGTAAAATGTAAAATAATAAATCTATGAGAATTTATACTTTGGGGATAGCTTTGAGCTTGGTCCATGGGTTGGTTGCCAGCAAAGTTTCCACGGTTAGCAAGGCTGGCGGCAAATTGGCAGCAATTTATTAATTCAAAACGAAAAATGGCCAGCAAAAAAAATGGAAATAAAAATGGAAATGGAAATAGACAAAACGCAAATCCTATTTGTCAATTTATTTGCGCAAGTATGCGTGCAACACAATAGCAATAACAACAGCAACAACAAATTGTCAATTGCTTGAGCAAATTGCGCATAATTGACATTTTTTCCAATTGCTCAACAGGCATTGTTTGGCTCCCACATGGAGGCCATATAGCTAGATTCCCGATTAGATCCAGCAGCTATCCCTCTACTCTCTACTCTCCCCTCCTCGATTCTCCTCTGTTCACCTTTCTCTAACTCCGTAGCCGCCGTGTCGTCACGCCCGGACTATAAAACTGTCCGCGCCAATGATTTAATTTCCCAAATATTTGTTGGGGCATAAATCTTGCCACGACCTCAACAAGTGTCAACAACGCTCTGAGCTCGTTGTAGGTGGGCTCAAAGCAAAGTTGCCGCCGTGGCAGCAGCAGCAGCAGCCGCAGATTACATGAAATCAATTGTGGCACCTTTTTCTATTGATTTTATTTTTATTTTTTGGTTTAATTTTTATGGTTTGTTTTTAGTGCAGCAGCGGCAGCTCATTAGTTGGTACAAGTCGAAGGACAAGGGGCATTGTTGCATCGGCCACACCTACGGCTTGTATGGGATTCGAGAACGAATGTGTCGCATTGTGTGGCACTAACAATTATGGTCCTTTTGTTGCTCAATCTGCCGCAACACTTGTGCGCATTGTCCTCTTCCTGCTGTGTTTCATAATTTCCGCCTAAAAGGATTTCACAGTTCAAGGCATGATGAATGTCTTTCTATGTGTGTGTGTGTGTGTGTGTGTGTGAGTATCTGTGTGTGTATGTGCTGTCCATAGATAATCTCATTGGCATTATAATGAGCCGCTTTTGTGTGCTGTCTGTTTTGCTTTGTCTCGACACTTATGTCATAGGCAAAAAGCCACAGACACGAGTACGAGTATTGGCCAAGTTCTAAAGCACGCAAGCCAAATGTGTCGCCATGTTGCCGTCTTGAAACGGAAACGAATACGTCTACGAATAGAAACAGAAATAGAAACATAAATAGCAATAGAAATAGTCGTAAATCTAAACAAAAATCTAACATCCAACTCGTCGTCCAAGTAGCGTGTAGCGTGTTTGCGTGGCGGCAAAAGTGGCCCCTATCATTATAGCTGTCGTCTTAGCTGAAATTGGAATTGGGATGCGAGTTGTGGTTGAAGTCGGAGTCGGAGTCGGAGTCGGAGTTGGAATTGGTCAGTGACGGGCGTCAGGCGGATGCGCTTCCAGACAGTCGACAGCCAGCAGCCACTAGCTACGATCCCATAAGATTTCTAGGCCCCGAAAAATGTTGCATGTAGTCTTTTGTATCTTTTTTTTTAAGTTGGGTGGGGGCAGATACTCAAAAAAAAAAATGAAAGGTAAAAATTGATTTACGACTTCCGTTGGTAATGAAAATTCACTTCAAAAATATTATTTCTTATTTTTTCTTCGCTTTTTGAGCTACTTCATTTTGTTGGCCAATACGTTGGCTGCTTGGTGTTTGCTTTTATAGACTCATTTAAGGCGATTATTTAGCAATTTTTTAACGTTTGCCATACGAAATTTATTACGACAATGGAGAGCTTGCAGATTCAGGCAAGAGCAGCATCTCATCGAGCATCGAGAGCTCCAGTTAGTGGCGAAATTTATGGGCCAGAAAGTGAATCATTTAAGTTAATGACTTTCAAACGTGTTTCACAGCATCGACGCTGCTTTAGCCGCTTGATGGCTGATTGACTTGGCCAGAATCAAAGTCTGACTCGGATGCTGCTGACGCATTGGCCAAGACAAGTAGCTGTGGTGATTGATAATCCGTTGATTGAATTATGAGCGCAAGTGTAATTTGGCTAAGATGTGTATGTGTATGTGTATGTGTCTTCCTTCCTCTTTATATGCTAGTGTCTAGCTCTAGACAGCAATTGTGTTTTAGCCAGCTTCCCCTACTAAATGCAGACACTTTTCAGCCGTTTTTAGGCGTTTTTGGCGGCAAATCAAACCAGGTCCAAGAAATTGGCAAATTGGCCTTTGGCTTTTAGTTTTTGGGAAGCGGCAGAACTTGAAACGCTAAAACGTTGCTGGTCAAGAGACTTGTTCTTGTTGTATTTGATGTTTTGTTGTGTCTGATGAGCGGGATTAATTCTTGAGTCTGACTCTATCTATGCGTGCCAAAATGCCAATGGCGTTTTAATTTGAAGTCACATTTATGAGCTGCCGCATTTTTTTTTTTTGTATTATTATGTGTAAGTTTCTGCTGTTTTTATTCGTTTATTTGGCTTTTCCGCCAGAAACCGGCAACAGAATCGGACAGCAACAACTGTTGCCAGACCAGCTTCGATTCGGCACTTGCTGCGGCTACCTGTGAGCCAAGTTAAGCAAAACTGGATTAAGTCCCTTTTTCATTTTATTTTATTTTTTTTTTGCTGTTGCTGTTGCTGTTGCTGTTTGGCCCTAATCCGACTTCATGTAATTGCACGCAGACATGGCGCCAGTCAGTCAAGCCATGGCCATTGCCATTGCCATTTGCCATTGTATGGCAGCTAATAGGATCAGCAATGCTCTGTCTGATCCTGGCGTGAAATCCGCAAATGTTGTTTACCTTTTGCGAAAAGGGGTTGCTAGGGTCAGCCCGAAAATTCGACAATACCTTAGGCGTCAAGTGCACACACACACACGCACACCTGTACGTGTGTTTTCTTTGGCCTTTGTTTTTACAGTTCGAGCCAGAGCGACACCCACTCCCGCTGCTCGAAATTTTACTTTGCCCATACTCGTATTTATTATTTTTATTATTCTGCTTCATTTTTTCATTATCATTTTGTTTTTGTTTTATTTTTGTCCACATTCTTTTAACACTTATTCTTAGCCTGCCTTCTAGTATTCTTGGCCACGGCCGTGAGTCAACAAAAAAGTTCGCATCGATGGGAAAATTGTGCAAACAATAAAACGCAGAAAGCTCTCAAGCCAAATCAAGATTTAGCCAACAACAACAACAATACAGAGGGTATACGTATGTACAATGAACATATATGTATAGCCCATAGTTATTATTATATTTCACTCGATAGCAATTATTGCTACCGTTTAATTGTGCGCATTTCGATTTTGTGGGACGCCACCGTTGATTTTTCACACGCGTTGGCCAAGTTTCCCTTCAGCCAGCTCCTGAATTCCTGACTTCAGCAAAAGCCCCCGCACCTGTACCGCCCTCCCCACACTACCTGCGTCTTTTGGCCTGCAGCTGGCAGAGCCCACGCCAGACTCAAACCGTCCATTGACCGCCTGGCTGTCTGGCTGTGAATGCAGCCACGTGGCTAATGATCCGCAAATGATTCGCACTCACACCCCCCGCCCGAATTGGCCCAGATTCCAAGGGGTATTCATATGACCATAAAATTTTAATACATTGGCCTCAGCTTGAAACTGTGCAAATATGTTCTGTAATTTCGCCACTAGCACGAGGCATTCCCGAGTGCCATTAAATGAAAGTTTTGGCCAATAATTTGCATAGGCAACTTTGTGGTAATTGCTTGACCTACGGCACCTTTGAACCATCGGATAATACTCACACTTGACCAGCTCTGTAATCATTTCCAACAGCTGCTTTGGCCTACACATGCATAAAGTAAAGCGAGCATATAAACGGAATAAGAAATCCATTCTGCCAAGTGTATATTGAACTATCTATTTGATTCGGGCTAATCTTTACCGGATTGCTCTAGCTCAAAAGCTGCAATTAATTATTTATAGCAATAACAAATATTTGAAAAATTCAGAGATTTATCTATTTATCTTTCAATTTTTCTTTATTAAAATTAACAGGGCTTAAAGAAAAAAAACAAAGAAAAACAAGCGGAAAAGGCCGTTACTTATCTAAATATGCATACAATTTTTTGTATTGCCTACTTTTAGGCACTTACATTGCTTGAAACTTATATCTATTTGTCCAATCTTGTTGCAATTATGTAGGATGATAGCTAATAATAGAAGTAAACGTCAATTCTAAATTAAAAATTCCAATATCTTTAAAACTGTGCATGTGGTGGTTTTTTGCGATTTGCGGAGGCTGAAATGGACGTGGGAAAATTAGTATTAGGACGGACAGAGGAACAGACGGACATGGCTATTATCAACTCGGCTGATGATGCGGATCAAAAATATATATATATGCTTCCTTCTCCCTGTTACTTACATTAAAACGAATACAATATACCTACCTTTTTACTTATTTTTTTAATAACGGGTAAGAAAGGGATAAAAACATTTAAATTCAAAATAAGTCTTACTAAGGTTACTTAGGTATACTTATTTTATAACTGGTAGTTTAGCATACATTTAGTAGTTCTTGGACTGAATCTTAGATTTTTTTAAATAAGTAAACTTTCAAAAGGAAACGAAGAGCAGCTTAGAGGTATTACTTGATGATTTTTTACCTTTAATACAGTTAATTCTTCAGTTCTAATTAAACTGTTTATGTGTATAAATGTACTCTTCTTACTTTATATTACTTATTAATCATAATATAATTTTACTCCATGTGAAGCTCGTAACTTATAATACTTATTATATTGATCCGTCATAAGTAATAATGCCCAAGTAAGTGTAAGTATGTCTAGTTCTTGGTCACTTCCTAATCATGTTGTATAAAAACTGTTTTCATTTACAAGCGTCGAGTCATTCGGATTGCTAAATAAAAAGTGCAAGCAACTCGGTCGCAGTTAATTACCTGTGCGAACTTTTCAACTAGACGTGACTGAAAGGAACAAAAAAATAAAGAGCGCAGCAACAGCGTTACAGTAAGCACTTGGTACTCAGTGCTCGGTAACTAAGGTGAGTTTTAATCAACGCCACTAGAACCGGTTACTAGCTGACATTTTCACCTTGTTAATTATGCGCATGGTCATGCAAATCAAATCGCAGCGATTCTGAGCCATAAATGAATTGCCGACTCAAAGTTGCATTGTCAGCGACCGATGGCTAAGAGAAGAGGAGACGATGATCTCTTAATTGCATGGGATGAGTGAAAACTGGCAACTGGCAACTGGAGCTCCGGGCCAAGCTAGACAGAAGTGTAACCAGAAGTCAAGTCCATTCATTATGGCAAGAGGACAACACCTGTCTGGCCCTAGAGCAGCTGAATCTGGACTAGAACTTGCTAATACCATCGAACTATTATTGCTTGGCATAAGTCGAAATGATTGGCAACAGCTGAGCTAAGAGCATGTCAGGCGTTAACATTAGGTAAACCACTTGAGTGATCGCCATTGCCAAATTGCTGACCGACCTGACCTGGTCATAGGTGACTCGTAGGTGTAGCTGCAGGTGCAGACAGAGCACACTTACAAATTCAATGGCAATACTCATTCTGACATTTTTGGAAGCTGCTGGCGCCACCTGTTGTTGAGTAAACTAGCCTAACCCATCAGGAAATGCGAACATGAAGAACGCACTTCGCTGTGCTGAAAATGCAGCTCAAGTAATAAAATTCATAAACAGTGGTGAAACCAGTTCAGTGTTTTAAAATATTGTAACTTCTAATACATTTGTATTAGTTTAGCAATAGTGCATTCTGTTCGGCTTGAAACGACCATATTCCCCGTTAGTTGTGGGTGGGACTTTGGCGTCATTATTCACATTGACCCACTTCTCGTCTTGATCATTCTCCAATGTATTTGCTGCATCCGCAGGGGAGATGGTGATCGTATGTTTATTGTTCAACCGTTTACTTCGAGCATATTTCATGAACAGCTCATCCCCATATCTGTGACGACTATCGCAGTAGATCTGCGGAATACGACTAAACTCGATTTTCTGCCTGCCCGGATACCAACTGAAGCATTTAGTCCAACGATCTTTCGATCTTTGATCATTGTTGGATACCAAGCGATAATATTTCAACTGATCCGTAGTAATGACTTCCTTTGCCATCGTGGAATAATCGTATTATTAATGGTTTTCAGTATTTTCGATGTATTGTTTGCATGATTTTGTTTTTTACTAAGAATTTTAAACTCTAACTTGAATGATTTTTCAAAGGATTTTTCAAATTTTATCTCGGACCTTCGTTACAGTATATATGTATGTACAACAAAGTACATTTTATTTTCAGAATTACTTGAGTTTTCAAATAAAGATTGTGTAGTATAAAGTTTCATTTCATTATTTTCCAATTATAATTAGGAAATTGCTGACAGTAAACAAAGTTCAATATTTTGTAAAATATAAAATAACCTCAGCGCGTGGAATCTTATTCATACTCCAGGTAGTATTAAGAACGTATCGCCCCTCGGGGAAAAAAATCTTTATTAAAGAGTGATCTACGTGATCTACCGGCAGCTTTTCTAAAAAAATATCATGCTAGACAAATGCAATGTATTTAGACAAATATTGATAACATTACTGATTAATGAGAATACTCACGTTGTAGGGACAAGTGTGGTTCAGATTGGAATATCCTTCAAATACGCTAAAGACGACGTTAGCCATCTGATTACCGCGTTGTCTTAAGAACTTGCACCCATCGACGGTGACATTGAATTTATTAAAGATATTTCGGCTGTCCCGCTTCAAAATCTTCATAGATACCTTTTAAATTTAAAAATTTGTTAAATTCTAAAAAATGTGTTAGATAAATTTCAGTTTTTACCGACGCGTTTTCAATTGGTAATGAGTAAAACCGACTTTTCAATGAAAAGTATTTGTAAGTGCGATTAGCGGACCTGAGGAAGCAGTACTCAAATCCCATAAAAGTTGGATCCCGTACAACGCATTTAGCATTGTTAAATTCTAAATGGGCAAATATCTGAAATGAAAAGAACATCCATTTTTAAAATAAATACACTTTTCCACATCGTAAATAAGAACTCACGCCTTCGGGACCTTTTATAGCAACCAGTAGTAAAATTTGCCAAAAAAGCATTTCTCCGACGACTGAAAAACGTCTGTTTGGTTAACGATATCGAACAATATTGCACACATGATAATTTTTTGTTGTATGCTCCATTGGGGATTATAATTACAAATTTACTAAAAGAACTTTAACATTTTTGTGCTATTTGATTTAAGTGCTAGAGCAATTATTTAATTTGACTCATTTTTGCAACGTTTTCGCTGTTAATGAAGGAATTCAACTAGAAACAAATAATTTCTGTAAATAATAACATTTTTTAAAATAATTATTTGGTAAACCTATTGATGGTTTTATTTATATTAAATAATTCTAACAATATTAAATTGAAATTATTTTAAGTTTGGCGCCTTCTGAATTTGGCAGCCTCATTCCCAAAAAATGTGTGGCAAGTATCAAGCCACAGAAAATTATAATTTCCAGATCTAGGATTTTTTTAAAGTCTCATTTATTGGTGTAGTTGTATGCTTCTAAGCTAGAATTTTTAATATTTCACATGCATTTTTAATATGTATATTAGGATGGGTCAATTTTTTTCATTTAGTAAAAAATTCTAATATCTGGAAAACTGTTAATGTGGTGTCTTTCCACTATTTACGAAGGTGGAAAAGGGCGTGGCAAAAATTTGAAATAAACATTATCTGCGTGGGGCTTACAGAAGTCTGTGTGCCAAATTTGGTTGCTCTAGCTTTTATAGTCTCTGAGATCTAGGCCCTCACACGGACGGACGAACAGACGGACATATAGCTATATCGACTCGGCTGTTGATACTGATTAAAAATATATATACTTTATAGGGTCTGCGTGTTACATTACCAGAATTTTTGTTGATTTTTTCTCGAATTTTCTAATTTTTTCTTGATTTAGGATTTTTTACTCAACTTTGCCACGCGAAAAGCGAAATGCACCAAGCCAATATTAGAATGAACTTCATTATTTTACAAAACTTTGTATTTTGTTGTTTTTTTGAAATTGATTCTACATTTTTTTAATTCATTTTTGAAAATTTCAAAAGTTTCATTTCAAATTTTCGCGCGCAGTTAACAGTTAATGAGGAGCAATTTTAAACGACTGACGCAACAGTTGAGCTTACAGTCTCAAAAAACGTTCGTTAAGTGAGGAGCAGACAGCGGTAGGAGCAATTACACAGCGCGGCCCAACAGTTACCCACTCTGAACAGCCACCTTGTTCTGGCAGCACTGCCAACATTTAACATTTGGTATTAAATTTAACATCACCTCCGTATGTTCTGTTAAATGTATGTTAGTCGGATCTTTCGCTCTTTTTTTTCTTTGTTATCTTTGTTTCTCGCTCTCTCAAAAACATCGGTAAAATTTCATTTCTCTTGAATTTTGAAAAATCAATTTAAAATATTTTAAAAACAAATTGCAAAAAAGCAACAAAATACAAAATTAGGTAAATTAATGAACTTTATTTTAAAATTGGTTTGGTGCAAATCGCCCTAAGCGTGGTGAAGTTGGGTAAAAAGTTCTGAAAAATATGTTAAAAATTTTAGAAAAATTCAAACAAATTGTGGAAAAATTTTCAAAATTCTAGCTTCAAGAAATTACTGACCAGCTGCGAAATTATCGATTTAGTTCATGATTGACTGAATAAGTTCATTCGTTCATCTTAATGACCCGTTCATTTGAACTTTTTCAGAACGAAACGACACAAGTCTAACCTCTAGCATAGTGATGTAAAAAAACATCGATGCATCGAGCATCGATGTTTCTTCAGCGATGTTTCTCGATGTTTTCCGATGTTTTTGTTGATGCCGATTTATCGATGTTGCATGGCGATGCATCGATGTTTTGCAAAACATCGGCTGCCGCACTTTCATCACGCCATTTTCGCCGCTCTGACAATGAGTTTGTAGTAATTTGGGCAGTGTTTGCTATGCCTCAGTGAGTAAATTGGTCAGAGGTACTATAGCTACAAGAAGGCTTACATATGTCTTCTCAAAGTTCTCATCAGAAAGACCTCTTGTAGTTTATGCTTATACTTTTAAGATAAAAACTGTTTAAAACTTTAAAACTGCTATTAAAGCATACGTTTTTAAGAGAAAATGAGCTTCATTAATCTAAGAAACTCTAGTTTTCTTCTAAAAATAGTATGGCTTTCAAACATTAGACATACATCGATGCATCGATGTTTCGACCCGATGTATCAACTAACATCGATGTTAAATTTTGAAAACATCGATGAGCATCGACATCGATGTTTCCACTCAAATTTACATCACTACTCTAGCACAGCTGATATTTTGGCGGCAATTTTTGTTCAAAACAAGCCATAAACAGAAACACAAACCCAGTGAATATATAAATTGAAAACAATGCCCGACACCAGACAGGAGGTAATCAAAGCACGTTGTTTTCTTAAAGAGCGACTGCAGCGCGACTATACATCACTGCGCGGCTACGAAGCCGAGCGTTCTAATGTGCGCCAATTACTGCAGCGCACTGCGGAAATGGGAGAATCCAATTCGTTGCTGTTGATAGGACCGCGCGGAGCTGGAAAAACTACGGTGAGTAAGGGGATTAACACCTCAGATTTGCTATAAAAATGTACATTTTAACACATTACAGCTAATTAATGCTGTGCTCACGGATTTACTGGAAAACACATCGTTTGTGGACAACACGCTAATTGTGCACCTCGATGGAAATCTGCACACAGATGATCGCATCGCACTGAAATCCATTACAGTGCAAATGCGCTTGGAGAATGCAGCAGACGGCAAAGTATTTGGCTCTTTTGCCGAGAATCTGGCATTCCTTCTGCAGTGCCTCAAGGCCGGCGATAAGAAATCCAAGAGCGTAGTCTTCATATTGGAGGAATTTGATCTATTCTGTACACATCACAACCAAACCTTACTGTACAATCTCTTAGATGTATCACAGTCGGCCCAAGCGCCGATTTGTGTTCTCGGCGTCACTTGTCGTCTGGACGTCATTGAGCTCCTCGAGAAACGTGTCAAGTCGAGATTCTCGCACAGGTAAGTTCAGTATGAACTAGTATGATCCTCGACAAATATAATCGTAATGTGTTTATCTGTAGACAAGTGTTCCTGTTTCCCAGTGCTCACAAATTCGACGAGTATTCAGCACTCTTCCAGCAGCTAATGTGCATCCCAAGCAGCAAAGAGCTCCAATTGGACGCTGACCGCATTGACAGTCTAGAACTGCTTAAGTCCGAGGCGTTTTCCTTTCAGCGAAATCATTTCGATGGTGTTGAGTACACAATTGATAAGCGATTTGTCGACAACTGGAACAAGGAGGTTTCGAAACTTACCAAGAGTCCAGCGGTACAGAAAACGCTGCAAACACTTTACGATTTTGATATAAGTGAAGCATTTCTAAAAATGTTTATATTTCGCCTGGTCGCACAGTTGAAAACCGATGCGCCACACATAACTGCCGAGCAGGTCACATCGTTGGCCAGCCAATATGAGTGCGATCACAAAGTTGAACTCATGTGTGGTCTTTCTGTGCTCGAGCTGTGTCTGATCATTGCCATCAAGCATCATTCGACCATCTACGATAGGGATCCATTCAATTTCGAAATAATATTTGGGCGCTTCAGCAAGTTTGCCAAGGTCTCCACCACAATGCAAGGAGTTGAGCGTCCCATTGTACTAAAAGCCTTCGAGCACTTACGAGTTGTGGAGCTAATCATGCCGTTATCAAACAGCGGACTCGGCAAGGTCCAAAAGGAGTTCGAAATGCACAAAATGGCTCTCACATATGGACAGATCCAGCAGGCTGTGCTGCGTTATCAGGCATTACCCACCGAAGTGGCCCAATGGGCACAGAGTTCGTTGATCTGATATCGCATATTCTTAACATTCCCTAATTTAAGCATTATTTATTTCATTATTTAAATACACTGGTCTAAAAACGATTGTAATCTTATCAAATGCCATGGCTAATTATGTATCTGGAACAATTGTGCTCGTATCTTCCAAGAGCCACATTGATCGATTATGCAAATTCTTACAGCAGCTGTTTGTATCCCGCATTTGTTCCCTTCAATGAGGGCTAAATTTCTATATAAAAACCTTCGATTCACCATAGACCAAACACAGTTGAACAGTGGCCAGCAGCATGAGATCACCTACTATTCTGGTGCTTGCAGTGCTTCTTCTGCTCGAGCTCTTCGGCACTGGAAATGCCGATGAGAGTCCTGGCTTCTTTCTAAAGATCACCAAGAACGTACCGCGTCTTGGCAAGCGCACTGATAGTTTCGTCATGAAGAACATTAAGACCATACCGCGCATTGGACGCAGTGAAGCTCAGGTTAAAAACTTAGACAATGATTTATTCTTTAGCTAATTTTTAAAACTTGAGTTTTAGTCCTCTGTTAGCCCGCTACTGGCCTGGCTATGGAATACGGACGTGGAGTCGGATTTACCGCAGCTCAGTAAGCGACGTCTGCCCACCAATGGAGGCGGGGCTAACGTGGAGCAAGAACTAAACGTTGTGCAGCCTGTTAATTCGAATACACTGCTGGAGCTATTGGACCGGAATGCCATACCCACTGAGCATGTCAAATTTGTGCACTGGAAGGACTTTGATCGTGCCCTGCAGTCGGACAACGAGCTGTATGCGAAGGTTATTCATCTAGGACGCAATCCGGATCAGCGCTTGAAGCAGGATCTCAGCTTCAACAACTACATACCGATCTTTGGATCTGACGATGAGCAAAGTCCGGATTTTATGCTATACAACAACAAGGACGATAGGGACTTGTACGGCAGTACCAGTCGTTTTGATCGCAATTTCCTGCGATACAATAATTTGTAGATCCGTAAACAGGGTTTATAAAAGTACATAGATACCCTATGTTAATTAAGCTAGTGTCGTTGTATTTCTGTGCGCAATGGTTGAAATAAAACCAAGAATACTTTTCAAGTATTTTGCAAAGCTCTCATTTTAAAACCCGGGATAAAACAGTCAGCTACCTGACAACAGATGGCACCGCATTAACGATACCGTTAACGGTTTCTTGTCGCTTTCGGTCAAATCGGTTTATATTTGTCTTGCTTTCAGTATCAGTAGTGCCAGTGTCAACAACCTAACGGATCGGAGTGGTGACTGTACCAGCAGGCCTTCATTAAGATTTTTGAAATGCAATTTAGTTTGACCAAATGGAATGCTCGAATGTATTACAAGTTAATAAATACAATCATTAAATTAGAACGCAACGAGTTTATCAATTATAAAACGTCTTAATTTACGCTTTCAATGAGATACATATACATATGTAATTAGGGAATTCCATCCTTGAGTAATTAGCAATCATGTGTATTCATAATCAGTGACAACTGGTTTTTGTAATCTTAACATCCAAATACCTTTTTGGCGACACAAATTTGCAACAATTTAAGATTGTTTTTATTGTCCTTCTTGGATTTTCAATCAAATAAATTTTACGAAAATTAAAGCACAAACAAAAGAGAAGCTCAGCTTGGCGCCGCTGTCAAAGAAACATATTAATTATCATTCGGTTGTTAAATAACACACAACAAACAGTAGAAGCTGCTGAATTGCAAAATGCAGTAATTTATATGCACATATGTTATGTTATAAATAGATACATACATATGTACATAAAATGTACATACATACATAAATGTTTTATTAATTACATTCTGAAGCTCAACTGCTTTTGGTCAGATATGAGTAGACCTAACGACGGCAGTAAACTTGACTTTGAAAATTTTGATTTGATTTTATTTCTATGTATTTTTTTAATTTTTTTTCAATTTCTATTTTAACTGCAAGCGCATAGAACAAGTTTACTGTGTGCAAGTTTACTCAGAGAGCGAACGAGAGCGGAAGAGCGAGAGAGAGGAGCTGCTTGCTGGCATTTGCGCTCTCGTAAGCTCCGCTCTCGCCAATTCTTGGAGCTGCGCTCGTGTCGGAATATATTTGAGAGGTTATTTCTAATAATTACACTGTGCAAGTCAAGAAAAAAGACATGACCAAATTTAACGACTTCCCCTATTTCGGGTCCTACACATCGAACTGCATCATTTGTTTTTTGAGTTACAATGATGTTTTCATGCAACATTTTTTCGCGAAGTTTTGGACCTATGTAGTTTGCTATTTTTAAGGATATAGGACATTCTTCTTCGGTCTCTAACTTGTAAGGTAATGGTTTTTTTGCAAAATTTCTTCGACCAAGTTGCTTGAAATAGTTTACGCTACATGTTTTGGGAAAATACCAAGCCTCCAAATGGTTGTTTAGATAGTCTTTTGGGTTCATATGTCAACAATGTCAAATATTTACCACTTTTTGATAAAGATTTTACGTTTATGTTGTCCTGCAATCGAATTTTTCTATCTGATACTCATACCAAAATGAAGATCCTGCTATTTGAAGTTGCTTTAGCAAAAATAAAAAGGTTAAAAACCAAACCATTAAAAAAAATACAGGTATCCCAAAATATTTTTTTTTTAATTTTCACAATATTATAAAATAGGAATAGGGGGAAACCGTTGAGTTAAGTCATGTCTTTATTTTTTTTTTAACTATCACAGTGTTATTACAGCTGCTTCCATAGGCAGACATTCCGTGCTACTCGTGACCAGTGCTGCCAACTTAGCCTTTTACCGGCTAGATCTGGCATTTTTCAACTGTCAAATGCAGGAAAAATTGTAATCTAGCTGCTGGCGGGAAATTTGGCCTTTTTGAAAATCAAACTAGCCTCTAATAGAAATTTCTGAAATTCCTCTTAAAATTCCAAAAGTCTGCGAAACACGGTGGCTATCCATAGAAACTGCAGTTGCCAGAATTGTTGATCAGTGGATTGAGCTTAAACTTAATTTCAGCATTGCAGCAACAAAAGAAAAATGTTTTAAAGCGCAAAACTTACATAAATTGTTCAGAGATGAAATTAATTTATTGTATTTAACGTTTTTAAAGCCTGTATTAAGCGAAATGCAGACTTTAAGCAAAAATTTTCAAGCCACCAGTTCAAACCCAAGCAAACTTTTGACAGATCTTGTATTTGCAATAAATACATTAAAATCAATAGTAATACCCCTTGTAGACAAATTTGACGTTCTAAATACAGATTTTAAAGGACATGTCAAGAGGGATCTGCATCTAGGTTATGCTTTTGAAATGTTGCTTCAAAAAATTAAGGAAAATATTTCTGACGAAATGGAAGTGGAGATTCGATTTAGGTGCATGGAGTTTATAATTGCACTTATAGATGAGCTTAAACAGAGGTAAGTAATTTTCTATAAATATAATTAATTAGGCTAACAATTCGTTTTTTTTTTTCAGATTACCAGAAAACTTCCAAATATTTCAGCAAATCGACATTTTTTCTGTTGAGAATATTTTGAATGCTAAAAAGGGCTCTGTTATTAAAATCCTAGAGCATTTCAAACTGCCGGTCCCTCAGAATGATTGGTACAAGCGACTCGTACGCTGCTGAGGAGAATATCGATTTCATTGAGCTCGATAATTGTCTATCAATTTTCAAATAGCAATATATATTTAAAAATATTCATCAAAACTAAAATGGCTTTTTTTCTGGCTATTTTTGAATTTGATCTAGCCGTTTCTAGCAGGTTTGGAAGGTTACTTTAGCATTTTATTGCCCAAAAGAGTTGGCAGCACTGCTCGTGACACGGAAGCATCTCAATTTCAGTCACACTCAAAGCTTAAATACGTGTGCTCCGCTGTCTGTTGCTTCATTTGAAGACGAGTCGCAGTCGCAAGCGGAGCCGGCAAGTTGTCAATTTGTGTGAGTGTGCGAGAGGAATTTCAACAGTGGGTGTGAAATGTGAAACGAGCTTTTGCGTTTTAAGTCGAGAAACCAACAAACAAATAAACAAACAATAACAACAAATCAAATAAAGCGAAATTAGTCAAGCTCGTTGTTCACTTTAATTTAATTAAGTGCAAAAGCAAAGAGCAAAAGCCAAAGTTTAGGCATTGAACAAAAGAAAGTTTTGCATTTGGTTTTAACTTCAAATGGGCCACAACAGCGCCTTTAATTGAGCCAAAAGAAAAAAAGAAAGTCTGACAACGCGAATTACACAAAAGCGCCAACATCAAAGACAATAACGGCCTGCAATTGGCCAAGGAGAAAGACTCCCAAGACACCCTTGCCACACACAACACTTTCTGGCAGCACCATGACGCACGTTGCAAGAGTAATCTTTGCCTGCTGCCTTCTCAGCGCTGTGGCCATCCAAATGAGCTCAGCCTCGGCTATTCCTATTTGGGAGTTTTTGTCGCGCAATGAAAAGGTAAGTCCACTTCACTCGATGCCCCTATACAGCCAATGAATTGACTGAAACCTTCCAATTTGCATTAAAAATCATAATCATAATCATAGTGACAGTCGCACATTACGCATACGCCACGTTCGCTCCAGTTATAACTATGACAATGGAGTTGTGGTGTGCGTGTCCTTGGCATTGACAATATGGCAAATCTAGCACAGTTTTTCGCACATTTACAAGCATAATTATCAATATTTTTATGAGATTTCATATTCGATGCTATGATAACTTTTCAATGAACATCATAAATAGCAGTGCTTAATAAAAACACACACATTGTTATGTACAAATATTAACGGCGTTTTGCTGCTTTTAGCGGCTATTTTAATGTTATGTCGTTCGTTTCCACACCAACATATCGAACACATCGAACATATTGAATAATTTGAATACTCAATACTGAATACTGAATATGCATGGGCAGCAGACATTAAAATGAGCATCAGTGAGCGGTATTTGAGACTCATTTGCATAACTGTACCGCAGCCGCAGTAGCCTCAAAAGATAAATAATAAAATAGTTAGCTGAATCACAATAAATACAATACATACTTAAAAACAAAAAAATTTTAATGTATTGAAATAAAATTAAATTAAACAAACACTGAAAACTGCTAAAGCAGAAGCGACAACAGCAGCAACTCCACTACAGTTCACTTTTGTATTCAGAAATACACATTGAATATCAAATATGTCGCGGTTATAGTTTCATGAGCTGAAGAATATCGGCGTTAGTCATCCTTGACATAAATATGAAAATCATATGCCGCATAACTGAACTTGAACTTGTCCATGTATCTTGTGTTATCTTTTTATCAATTGTATAACTTCTGCTAATCATTGTTCATCATTGTTCATATGGTTCCATTCCTGCATACTATCGTTATAATGACTATGTTGATCATCAGCCGGCTCAGCCGGTCTATATCTCCAGTTGTCATTTGGTGAAGCGTTCAGATTTTGTTCACCTTCGGACTTGCTCAAGCGTTTGCATTTAGCACAAATGTATATACTTACTGCAAACTTGCAAACATACATGCATTTAAACTTACTTATAGTCTTGCCGGTTTCAACAGATTCGAGACTTTTGTGGAAGACTCCAAGAAACGGAAATTTAGAAAGGCATAGTCATTTTGACTATGTTTTTTCGCTCAATAGAAACTAAAAGCAAGTTTGTGAGAATTACCTAACATATGTACATCTACACAAACAAGTATATCTTATATACACACTTATGTTTGTACATATGTATATCTCCACCTGGCAAACAATAAAGTAATTTGAAATTTGTTTAGTGAGTGAGAATTAATTTTTATTAGGGAATAACAGCTGCTCCGTCAACTTGACTTTTGAGATAAATTTAAATGCTTTCCAGCTAAACTTGTGCTTTCCCTTAGAATTTTAACCAACATTCGATTTCAAAGTAGGAAATGAGTTCTTCTCATTGCCTTTCCCTATCTTCTATCAATTATTTGCGCACAATTTCAACAATTTACATCTCATGTTCGTTTCTTTGGTAGCCAAAATGACATCAAACATTTGCAGGCATAATGAAAGAGCAATTACTAAAACGAACAATAAATCCAAATGAGCTTGCACTAAACTAATCGGACCGGGACACCGACAACTAGACAAAACATTAAGTTTCGTTTATGATAAACAAAATACAAAAAAAAACTATTTTCATTTACATTTGCAATTGCTACAAAAAGGGGAGGGGAGATTGTACAAAATACAAAAAAAAAATAAACCGAAAAAAGCTTTTCACTTTTTTGCGCAACAAAGCGTGACAACGACGGCGCCTGCGTCAAGTCTTTGGATTTGGTTTTGGTTTTGGGATCGGACGTGAATCGGACTCCGGTTGTCTATCTGGAATGGTATCAGATAGAGGTGCGGGAGGGGAGCATATAACACGCTCATAAACAGTTAATGAACTCTGCGGCTTTTATAAATACTATGTTGTAAATGTTGTTTGCATGTGAATTATTAATGACAGCTTAATGCAATTAGTTATAGTGAGCCCCTCATTTCGCCAAGTCATGCGGCGTGATAACTACATCCTATAAAGCATTTTGGCAGCGCATCTATTTTAAACTCTCGCACGCGAACTGCGCCTTAAATAATCAGCCAGTTTTGTTGTTGTTGTTATTGCTGTTATTTTACTTTATTTCAAATAGAATGTCTGACAATAGAACAAAAGTCTCTTTTTTAATGCGAGTTCAAACCGTTGAATCGAATTCAATATGTACATTTGTATGTACTTATGTACGAGAATATCCGGTACCCACATATCAATAGACAAACGAGAAAATAATTTCCAAAAGCTAATTAATTGCGAAATTTAAAAACGCAATTCCCCAAAGTATATAAACGAAGACAGAGTACAAAATTCTTTAGAAATTGCTAATTAAAATTTAAGTTTTATTTGCTTTTATACTCTACGTCTTATAAAAAAAATAGTTATGCCACCGTACGTATAGAGAAGGGGTTACCATCTCAGACTTTAAGAATTACATATTTTAAGTTTTCGGTCTATAACTCTATTTGGCCAGACAATCGTAGCCAATTTTTAATTTTTCCTGTATATATGTTTTGCTAGCCGCCTTTATCATCCTTCCTGCTGTTTGTTTCTTGATCAAACGTAATGAGAGATAGCGATACTAAACTCCTTCGAATCAAATATCGAAATGTAAAATTAAATTGTTCACTGGTAAAATTATCATTGTAATCCCAAGATAAACTCTGTCATTTAGGAAAGTTTGATCGATGATGATAGTGGGTGTTTATAAAAGAATAGATCTGTATGCGGTATAGGGTATCTTTTAGTCTAAATTGGCGTCTAGAGCACCCTTACTTGTTTTTTAATTAAATTTTGTTTACCGTTTTCCATTCGCTTTATCTCATCTCTTCTCTAGCGCTTTCGATTTTCGATTGCAAAAACAAGCAGTTTTTGTTATTTTTATTGTAGTTTTTGCCCTTAATGTTTAGTTGCAAACGCGTTTAGCCGGTTTGACCCGAACTTCAATAAATAAATAAATTATGTTCGCATTACTTTTTTACGTAAAAATATGTGTAGTCTACATATATTGTAGACAGCTAGACATACTTACTCACATAAGCGAAAATGCAGCATCGTCATCATTATAATGAACGTGAACGGGATCGACATTTCCAATGGTAATGGCAATCATGTTGAGGTGGTCTCTACCCGAATCTGCGTCTGTCTTTGGGTCGCTGGCTGGACGCCAACGTTTCTCCACCGGTTGTTTATTAGTTTTGTTGAAATTTTTACCCTTTTACTTGTTTTGCTCTTTTTTTTCGTTTTGGTTTCATAATGTAAACTGCGTATTCAACAGGTTATTGAACCAGACACAACACAACATAATAATAATAAAAAAAAGCGTAGAAAAAAGACAAAAATTTGGTTATCGTTTTCAGTTCCGGGGATACACCAAACAAATTCCAATTATTTATGCTATTCTGCTTTTGTTTTAAGTACGAATTAGAGTCGGTGTTAATTAAATCTATGTTTACCTAAAAAGAATGGGGAATATTTATGAGGTTTTTGGAAATTCCTAGATCTAAAGATAAACTCTAAAATCGGACGGCTTCCATATATTTTAAAATTTGTTAAAGCCAGCCTAGAGTCGCATTTGCATGTTTATACACAAATACTTGCTTTTATTTTTAGAACAAATAATTATTCATAATAAACTACACAGGTTAGATTTTAGGTCAAGTACGTTTCTAACAAAAGTTTCTCAATACGAGTACGTTGCAAATTATCAACTTAACAAATTATTTTTTTCACATTTCTCAGCTTTCCCATATGCATTAATAATGATACATACATATGTATGCATTTATAAATTCAATAACACTTTTTTTTATAACTAATTGGAATTGATGTGCGAGCTTTATTAATCTTTTTGCAAGCTGCTTATAACTTATTACCTGCCAGTGTGATCTCAGGTATTTGCCTGAGATCTGTTTACATACATAGGTTGAACTTGTATTTATATACTATGTAGATTATATTTATGTAAATGTGTGTGACTTTGACAATACCCGCCTTCGCTTTTATTTTTTATATTTTCTTTATTTTAATTTATTATTATATTTTGTTGCTTATGTTCATTTGAAGATTCTGTTTAATTATTTTATTGTGTCATGGGCTGGATCCGTAAAAATAAGAAAAAAGGCTGTAAAAAATGTTAAATAAATCAGATAAGGGATTATATGGGACTTGCTGACGTATTCGTATTTAAACTCTGTAAAAAACGTATAATTTATTTATGTATATAATATATTTTGCTTTGTAAATTGAGTAATTTTTTGTTGCACACGAAACCTAACAAACAACAATAACAACAAATCTACGTACATATACATATATGAATGTTTGTAAAAAAAAAACCATATTTGTCTCAAATTGCATTTTACAGTTTGCACACGTTTTGTGGTCAATAAACATACATATTCGCTACAGGTTGTTGCCAATGTTGTTGTTGTTATTTCTGTTGCTGTTGTTGGCTTAACGGTAATTTGTAATTTGAGCCAGTGCTTTGTGCATACATCGGGAATATCATTATGCAAGCAGCGTTAAATTGTAAAACCCCGAGACGGAGCCAAGAAGCAATGCAAATCCGAATCCAATGCCCAAAACCCAAGTCGCAGTCCAATTCAAATCCAGCTTTGACTGGAACCAGCTCAAGGTGCAAGATACCAACAGACCTTTATTTACAATTCTGTCCGTCGCATTTTTTTTATTTATGTTTGTAGAATTCTTTCGGCTTACTTTCTTTTTATATTCCAAATAAAAATTCGTCTCTTGCTAATAAGTGAGAAATGCCGGATTTTGTTATTTTTTGCAATCAATTATCAGTTGAGTGTCTGTTCATTAACATAGCATACATATGTATGTATGTACATATATTGGAGATGGAAGATAGAAGTCGGGCAACTTAAATTTACGTCACCTACTGCGAAATTCCAAACTTGAGCATGGGTCATCCGCCGTAGAATATTCTGCAATTAAAAGTCTATTCAACGCTTCGGTGCGCGCAAAGAATAGCAAAGTATAGTACAAAATAGAAAACAGAAAACAAAAACACAAATCGTTGATAAAGCGAACTGGGCATGCGCTGCTTTGGCTGCTGAACCGTAAACTGGAGCACAGCTGCGGACCCAACCCTTGCCCCACACACACACACACAAATACATATACATATGTAGATAGCTATTGCCCAACTCGACACGCTTTTGAAATGCATTTCATTTGAGCGCATCACTCACACGCACTGTTGCCGTTGCCGTTACTGTTGCCCAAGTCTGTCTCTCAACTTATCTCTAATTTCGCCTCTCTTTCCCAGATGTCTTACCTATACTCGACGTTCGCCCAACTGGTTAGCGTGCATTGCAAGTCAACGGTGGGCGGCGGCCTCCCGGTAAACCAGTGCAAGCACAATCTCCTTGGTTATGGCTATGAGAAATTGCAAACATTCTCCGATGCGCAACTGGAGGCACTTGATCCATATCAGCGTGATGCCAATGAGCTGAGTGAGTATTGCATATTTATGAGCTCAGACCCAATTTCATCCCAGCTAAGAGCAGCTCAGCCCAGCTCAGCTCAACTCAGATCAGTGTTGAGCGTGGGAATTGAGTGCCAACTTCCGTGTACGATAACAACAGCAGCAACTGCAGCTTATTTACTCGGATTTGGCTTGAAATTCCGCGCATTGGCGCATTTACGTGTTTTCATATGTTAGCCCGAATGCGATAACGATAAGAGTACGTGATTTCAATGTATTTATTCTTTGTTTCTTTCCGCAGTCTGGTCATCGATTATGCGGGATCATCCCAGCGCTACGCTGATAACCACACGCAAGCCACAACCATTGCCCACGCCTCCAGCCTCCTCGCTCATCATACTCACCCATCAGCAGCCACCGCAGCAGCATCAGCAACAGCAGAATCCACTTTTCGATGGCAGCAGCAGCAGCAGCGAGCACAAGCACAAATATGCCATGGACATGGACATGGCATATGGCTATGGCAGCGAACAGAGTTCAGCTGTCCAGCAGTCGAGCGAGCTGCCAGTTGCCGCCGCCTTGACTGCGGAGCCACCGCAGACATATCTGAGTGGACCGCTGGTCATTCGCCTGCGCCCCGACGGCACACCTGTCGAGGAGGATAAAAACCGTCCGCTGCCGCGTGACGATGATCTGGAAACCTACCGCCTGGCGAACAGCGGCAACATCCCACGGCCCAACAGACATCGCAAGATTGCTACCATTAGCGCACTCAAGCAGCAACACTTTGCGGCCATTGCTCTTCAGAGAGAGCTGCAGCCACCTCATCCTCATCAAGTGCGACGCCAATTCCGCCAGACACAGCCCCAGCCCCTCGTCAGCTCTGGCTACTACTACGGCCAGGGGCAGGCGTAAGTGCCAGCCACAGAATAAGGGGGTCACGCCCCCTTAATGATTTTTATTAGATTATAGGATAGACCTCTAAGTATAATGATTGAGTGTGTCGGGTGGCTGAGAGATTTGAATGTGATATTGATATTGATATTGGTCGTGCATGAGGAATCTTTGTTTAACTGTGTAAATGGTTTCGATGCACTTGAGCTTTAATTGAATTTCGTATTTGTACAATTTATATAACAACGTTTAAGTTTTCTATAATTTTATTTATTCGTGTGCATTAGTTATAAGCTGAAATAGAGATTCTTACAAAATAAAATTTTATATTTTTATTTGCAAAACCAATCATTTGAATGATATCAAACCAGTTTGATATGATTATGTATACTATTTGCATACAGTGAAAGCTCTGCTCGCGGACAACTCCCATCTGGTTAAATAGCAAACATTTATTTTCCCAAGCTTGTCTAAGGGGTTAGGTTACCAAGTATATGAACCTTATCTGTACGCTATGTCGAAATTTCATACAGAACATAATAAGCTTATTTAATAACAATTCGAGTATCTGAAGATGCTCAGCTTCGTTTTTAAGAGCTTTCGCTGTACATGGCAAATATGAGTAAGAGCTTGTGTGCTTATATTTATGAAATGAAAGCATTTTTAGCCATATTCAGATTCAAGTTATCGAAATTCAGTTCCTTGCTGAATCATTGTGCCCAAATTATCACTCGAAAGTCTTATTAACCCATATTATAAATATGTAAGTATATGTACTTTTAAGCAAACAATGGAATTAACAATATAAGGTAAATCCGGTTCGCAATCAGATTTATCATCTTAAATTATATCAATTCTGAATGGAAACAATTAGAAACAAAATGAAACAAAAATGGGAATTACGAAAATCATGTAATGTTTAAATAACTCGTCAGTCCAGTGCTTTGTTCCAAGTGCAGATAAATAAAAATTAGCTAAAAAAAAAAACAGGAGGTCTCACACAAAATGTATAACTGAAGGGAATTGTCAATGAAAAAATCAAATAATCTTAATATATACGGTATTGATGGAAGGCATTTTTTAAAGCCAACGGCCGGGCATTTTTTACAGTGTTGGAAGACGACGTACGTGCATTTGGTAGAGTTGTGTCGTTTCGTTCTGAAAAAGTTCAAATGAACGGGTCATTAAGATGAACGAATGAACTTATTCAGTAAATCATGAACTAAACCTATCATTTTGCAGCTGGTCAGTAATTTTTTAAGAAAAATTTACATGTAACAAT